>NDGM011197378.1:0-14084 GCA_002564305.1 Octomys mimax
TAAGCACTTCCCTGGCAAGCGCAAGGGCCTGAGTTCAATCCCCTGTTCCACCAAAAAAAAAAATATATATAGATATAGATATAGATATAGATATATATTGTGAAAGGAAAAGAAACTGTTCAAAAGGATTGAGCAACTGGATAGGGGAAAGGAGAAATGAGAAAAGGAGGGATATATATATATATATATATATATATATATATATATATATACACACATAAGGTAGCTAAGCTAATTGTATTACTAATTTCTGTTACTTCATTACAAAGAACAATTGGTGCTTACCTTGCTCCATCAGTTTTGCGTGCCTATATCTGGTAATCCGAGCAACTGCTTTGAAGATAACAATATGTAATGTAATAAGCATTGTTAATTGCTTACCTTGTTTTGAAATTTTGAATCTTTTTTATTTTTTTATTTTTCTTTTTTTGGCAGGACTGAACCTTATTTTTATGTACCATTATTATTATTTTCTTTAAAATTAAAAAGAGATATTAAACTTTGGAAAGTTAAAAAAGTTAAAGAATTTCATGCTTGAAATAAGGGGAGAAGTACTTGGAGCACACTGAGGGGATTCAGAGCAATGTACCTCTGACTGTAATTTTTTTAAATTTAGACATTCACCATAGTTTCCGTCGTACCACTCGTACAGCATCAAGCTTCTTTGTTTCCAGGAGTAAACCAAAGCTTCTGGGTCTAAGCATTATTCCAGTGTCTTCAAACAATGTATGGGTCACTCCAGGCTTTGGTCAGTGGAACAACAGGATACTAGTTGCCTGGGCTTCAACTGGTTTTTGAAAAGATGACCTAATGAGTGGTGAAGCGTCCCAAGCTCTCCTCCTTCCAGTTGGGCACCTTGCCAAGCTCAGAAGGCCGTGCTTCTCTGCCCTTTGAGGCTGGGGAAGGAATTAGCGTGGACGGGGTTGGCAGCCAGCTGGAGACACAGGCTGCACCGGATGAGGAGACGTACAGAGGCAGCTCTATCGGTCGGTAAGTTTCAACTAAATGGATGTCTTGGGCTTGCCATCTTTCACGGTAATTGCTGTCCGGGAAGTTGACTGTCTCTGGAGATTAATCTATTTTGAGTTTAATGCATCAGTGGAAGCTATTGAGAGGCTGGTACGACTCTTCCTCCTTGACTTTTTCAGCCCAAATGAAGACATGAGCATGCTACACAGATGCCGAGCACTGACACTGCACTCCTCCCCACCCTGAAGACGCAACATCTCCCAAGGACCTTATGTGTGGAAGGCATTTTATGCTAGTTTACATGAGCTTATTAGTGATAATATTTTGGTTTCCCTAGGAGAGTCTCTTGCAATTGGTGTGAAATGATTTGCATTGCCAAACTGAACTGATGCAGTGCCAAGGCAGAGCGAGGAACACGCATGCATTTATTCAGTCTACCTATGCGTTGGCCTTTATTACCGGCAAACGTTCAATTTTATAAACTTGTTTGTGAAAGAAACTTGGCATTCGAGACAGAACCTTTGCAGGTTGATAAAAGGCACCATAAATGCTGGTGGTACGCAGTCGTGAGTGATCTTTCTGAAGAACAGATGAAAATTCTGGTACCGCTGGGGGGTAAAAAGTCACATCAGAGGACCACAGCCAATGTCCATCTACCCACTCAACATGCTCCTCTCTTCTTATTATTACCTGATATTCGTGAAGAACAATAAAGCTGTTGCATTTGGAAAAGAAAATGCTGATCACAAAGAACGTGATGATTGCTACTTCTTCCTGTTCATGCAGCAAAAGCACTTTTCCACAGAAACCCCCACGTAGGGAGGAATACAGTGATGGACAGATTATAGGCAGTTACTATATGCAGAATTTATAATCTAGGGGAAGAAAATGTTAACCAAAATGTCACCCAATGAATCCAGAATAAAACATTGTTACGTGAGTAGGAAGTAACGGGTGCTGCGAGAGCATGTCACAAGCTCACCTTGCACTGGGGCTTCTAGGATGGTCTTTCTAGAGGTGGAATATCCAGCCAGATTTCTGCAGGAGGGATGGAAGAAATATTAATTAAGCAGAGTAAGGAACTGAGTCTTCTAGACAGAAGAGACAGACACAGAAGTTGTTCTGGCCCAGAGGCATGTGGCAAGTCGAGCTGTCTCTTAAAAGTCATCTACTAGGGCCAGCCTCTGGTACCTGTGAGGGTGGCCTTACTTGGAAACAGCCTTGATAGAAATAGACAATTAATATGAGGCTGTTAGTGTGGGCTCTAAGATGAGTAGCTTCTCTGTTACAGTGGGAAATCCGGAGATGGCCAGTCATGAATATGACGTGAGCATGTGAGGCGTGAAGACCACCATTTCCAAGCCACAGAGAGAGGTGGGGTCAGGAGACCCCTCATGCTCAGCCTCAGAAGGACCCATGCTGTGAACACCTTGATCTGGGATTGTTAGGCTGGAGCATTGTTGTGCATCAGTTTCTGCCACAGACACCGCTGAGCTTGTGGTACTGTGGTTCAGCCCCAGGAAATAAATACGGCGAGCATCAAGAAAGGGAGGTGGAGGGCAGTGCCATGGGCCAACTTGAAGGGTTTAGATCTTTCCTTATCTGTGCAATGGGGGCAAAACAGCCCAACTTAGGTGCTGCCAAGGACTCTTCAGGAAAAAAAAAAAAAACATTAGATAGGAGGCTGATGAGGAGGAACCCCAGGGGTCCAGGTGAGAGGGGGACATGCTGTCATGACAGCAGTGACAATCAGGGGGAAAGAGGTAGCTTGTGTCATGAACACAGGCAAAAGTAGAGATGACAGTTGCATTTTTACTTTACAACTGGGAGTGTGTATGTGTGTGTGTGTGTATATGAGAGAGAGAGAGAGAGATCTGACTTAATAGTATCTGCACGATTGTTTAGTAGGATGTGTGGTGTAGCTGTTGTTACTTGTTACCTACTCAGATATCCCTGTTTGTTCACACGCTCAACATCTTCATGTGATGCTTCTATGCTCATGGGAAACGGTTCTACAAAGCAAAGAGATGACCCCTGCTCCTTGCCAGTGATGGGCTAAGGAACAGGCACCCACACATCTGAGTCAGTGACAGGATGAATGTCAGGTATGCGAGTCCCAGGGGCTGGGAAGAAAGCCAAAGACATCAGGCAAATGTTTCAGACACAGACCCTCAGGAAGGACACCCCCTTTCTCTGTTGGATGTCGACTCCCCAAAATCCCTACAGTATTTGACCATTTTTAACATGATTTTCCCCTCCGCTTTGTGAGGAGGATGGGTCTAACACAAGCAAACATATGGACACAGCCAGAGGAGAAAGGGAAGGCGTCTGAGCAGAGTGGCCAGCGCCAGCCACAGAGCCTGCGGCCTTAGGTGCTGGCGGTTAATTTCCCTCTGCTTCCTCTCTTGTGGATTGTTGGTTTGTTTGGGTTTTCTCATCACCACTGCAGCATCTCCAGTGTCCCCCTGTGGACGCCCACGGGAGCTTCAGGGCACTTCTCCTCTGGCGCACTGTGCTCTTCCTAGCCCGGAAGGAATTCAGGATTCCCCACTTGACAGTTGTCCAGAGTAAAGCAAGTAGGTGACTGCTGCCCACAAGCCTGCTCTATCCTTTCCCACAGTGAGCCTTGCCACACTCTGCCACTTAGCTAGATCCTCCCAGACACACAGCTGGGCCTGCTGACTTGGCCACGTTGAGCGGCTGTGGGGTGGGTCTATTTGTCTTCTCTTACTTCACCAATACCCCAGGCATTGTCTCGCTTCTTGTCTCCATGATGTACTGCAACATTCTTGCAAACTCCGAGCTCCACGTGGCTGCCCTGCCTTAACGTTAAGCCACATGCTTCCCCAGCAGGCATTTGCACAAACACTGCTCGCCTGCCTCCAAGGTCTTAAGCTCTGAGGATCTTCTTCTGCTCTAGTCTCCTTCTCCCTTGCTCATGACCTTGACCTTCAGTGTGACCTTGACCCCTCCCTCCTCTCCTCAAGTCCCTTCTTGATGTCAAATGCACATGGGGCTACCAGAGAAACTGGAAACATGACCTAAGGGACCAGCATTGCTTGGTACCCTTTTATAACCGCTCCACCTGAGACCACAAGTGTTCGACCATGTCCATTAAACTTTTACCAACACTCATGATTTCCACACACTCCAAAACCACCTTCCCGATGCCAAACCCAAGACAACTTATACCACTCTTGATTCCAGGCTACAGAACTGACAGGAGAAAATTAAAGGACTGCATAAATATAAGCCAGTTTTGTGCCATATGAACAGTTGCCATCGCAAAGGGGACATCCAGGGGAAAGAAAAAGTAGTCTTGCTACTGAGTGGAAAAACACACACCATGAAGAAGAAGGGCCACATATTGGGTCTCTGCTCCCCATGGGCTCACAGGGGCTTCCAACCCTCGATTAGACCTCCTGCTTCTCCCCATTCAAGAGCCAATCAGCATCTCTTGCCTCTAATAACATATCTTTGGTATGTTACGTGGTGATAGTCAAATATTTCGTTTGCAGTGCTTCACAGTTGCCTCAAGGACAGAATAATGCAACTTAGTACAGAAGGACACAACTTGGGGCTCACCATCCCCTGAGGCTTGAGGGAAGTGAGAAGTTTTTCCTCCTTCCACCTTGAGCCCTGGGGCATCTCACACTATTAGGATCTTAGCCAACAGGGTCAGGATTCTGTTGTTCTTTAAAAAATAAAATAAAGTAAAGTAATTAGCCAGCCCTGCTGGTGCGTGCTGGTAGTCACAGCTGCGCAGGTGGCTGAGGCAAGAGGATGGAGGAACATAAGTTGGAGGCCAGCTTGTGCTATATAGTAAATCTCTCTCTCTCTCTGTCTTTGTCTCTCTCTATCTCTCTCTGTCTCTGTCTGTCTCTCTCTCTCTGTCTCTCTCTGTGTCTCTGTCTTTATCTCTCTCTGTCTCTGTCTCTTTGTCTCTGTCTCTCTCTGTCTCTGTCTCTGTCTCTCTCTGTCTTTGTCTCTCTCTATCTCTCTCTGTCTGTCTATCTCTCTCTCTGTCTCTGTCTGTCTCTCTGTCTTTATCTCTCTCTGTCTCTGTCTCTTTGTCTCTGTCTCTCTCTGTCTGTCTCTGTCTGTCTGTCTGTCTCTCTCTCTCTCTCTCTCTCTCTCTCGCTCTCTCTCTCTCTCAGTCTCCTTCCTTCTCTCTCTCAACTACAACTTGTTTTCCATCCTCCTGGATCAGCCTCCAGCATTCTGGGCTTATAGGTGTATGTCACCATATGCTGCTAAGGAGACACTGATTTTCTACTGGATATAAATATTAGGGTCTTCATATTCTATAATTTTGCGGTAGTCAGTGAAATCCTACAAATGGCATCTTTTCCTCTAACATTCGCTGTAAATACATAGGATGCACTCTCAGTAGCGTAGCGTACACCCTACCCCAACCCCTCCCACCCGGCTGAGCTCAGAAGCCCGTTTTCTGTAGATCCTGCGTGGTGTCTGACAAGGGGGCGGTGCTTATAAAGTGCCTCAAAGCCTGGGTGAGCACTGAGAATCCCTCATGCTGCTTCAGCACGGTTTAAGGGCTATAAATCTGTCTGTGGCTGCACCTCTGCTTTCCCCAGGCTGGCTCGCGGGGTAGCTGGCTCGTAAACAAGAGCTCTCCAGCCCAACGCCAGCTGTCCTCTCCCTGGCCCAAGCCTGCCACCGAGGACAAATTGTGTAACACTGAAAGCGTCGCACGCTGAGGGCGGCAAAGTCACCAGCGCTGCAGGATTGATCCTGCTTTATTAGCCAAGGCAGGCTCCAGTGTATCGAATTAGCAGAGCCCTGCAAAGAACATTGGTAAGTTGTTCCCCAGGTAGAAAGTTGGAAAAGGTATTAACATTCTTCAGCGTCTCCCCAGAGCCTGCAGAAGAACTCGCAGCTTCTTCACAAGAAGACCCAAGCCCCGGGCGCTGGCCTCTGATTTCCTCTCCAGACTCGACCGTCTGACTCCACGCCATCGCCATCGCCATCGGCAGTGGACACTCTCCAGCCCTTCTCTCAGAAACTCTACCGCGGGGCCTGCATGCTAATGAGGGTCCTGCATGCTAATGAGGAGCCTGCATGCTAATGAGGGGCCTGGTGCTGGCTGCTACCACTGAGCTCTACCAGGTCACCGAAGGCCTCGGAGCCCCAGCTCTGCCTCGAAGGGTCCTCTGCCCACCAGGCTGAAGCCCAGGCCTCCACATGTCCAGGACCAAGAGAGAAGGGGCTTTCGAAGCCACTGCAGCTGCGGCCCTCCCTTCACGATGCCCGCGACTACACCGGATCCCGGGGCCTCCAGGAGAACCTGGGCCCCTGCCGCAGCTAGTGCAGCCTCCCCAGACGGCAGTGGGCTGCTTGTGTAAAGGAAGCGCTGGCTTCCAGCGCATGCGGTTAGGAGCCACCAAGACCAGCGCAAGCAGCGCAGGACCACAGAGCATGAGGAGTGGAGGCGACGGGGGCGCACCCGTGTGCCTGTGTGCGGGGAGAGGCGGCAGGAGGCGGACGTGGGTGAGGTGCACGGGACTGGTGGAGCCGCGAAGGAAGCAGGCAACAGAGGTAGATTTCATCGATCTCACACCCACCCCGTGTCTGTTTTGGAGAACTTTATTGCTCGTTTTGGTTTGTCTTTTAGAATGGAGTCGTGCTAGGTTGCCGGGCTGGCCTCACATTCACGGCCCTCCAGCCTCCGCGTCCTGAGTAGCTGGGGTCACAGGCGTGTAGGCTGGGCCAGCCCGTGGGCACTTCAGGGACATTCCCGTGCCAGAATTCAGGGAAGGTGCCACATTCACAATTATAGTTAAAATTTTTATATTTAAAAATTATGGCTTGCTTGTTCAGTCTACTGTTAAACTTAATATTTATTAAAATCATGAAATTGTATTTTACATAAAAACTGCTGTAACCACCTTCAGCCGATACACTCTGCCTTTGGCCTTTCTGTAAAGTATAACCCCAAGGGCAAACTTAGTGCCGTAGGGTCTCTGAGGCAGGCCCAGAAAGTTGGGCTGCGTCTCATGGAGTACAGACAGCCTTACAATATCAACACTCCAAGCCCGGTGAGTAGTTCGCAATCCCAGCGCTCTTGGAGGCTGAGGCGGGTTGATCTCAAGTTCCAGAACAATTCTGGGAAATGAACGTAGTAAGCGCCTCGGCCCAAAAGCAAAACCAAACGAAAGGCTGAGTATGTAGTGCAATGTGGAAGCCCTGAGTCTAAGCCCCCGTGTGGTGGGGGAGGGAGAGAGAGAAAGAGACACAGAGAGAGAGAGAGAGAGAGAGAGAGACAGAGAGAGAGAGAGAGACAGACAGAGACAGAGACACAGAGAGAGAGAGAGACAGAGAGAGACAGAGACACAGAAAGAGAGAGAGACAGAGAGAGACAGAGAGAGACAGAGAAAGAGAGAGAGTGAGAGAGAGACAGAGACAGACAGACAGAGGCAGAGACACAAAGAGAGAGAGAGAGTGAGAGAGAGACAGAGACAGAGACAGAGACAGCGAGTCAGTCTAGAGACAGAGCTGAAACCGTCCTGAAGCAGACCCCACCCTCAGTGCACAGCCCTGCGCTGCTGCCTGTGTGCTAATAAAAATGGGCTCAAGAAGAAACTGCCATTGTTTTGGAAGGGGCACTTGAGAAAAAGAAAATGTGGAGATTGGCCCAAGAAATTTTAAATGAAAATACCTGTTTGTCCATAAAACACTTGTATTCGAAGTTTGTAAACTACCAAAGCCTCCTCCCAGAGGGTTGCCTTTTCCAGCATTGTTACTTACACAATTGCTAGGTTCTTTAGATTTTAAAAAGCAACCTTTCAAACAATGTCAGAGGCCTGCTGTTCATCACCAAATAAGCCTGTGCTGATTATTAAAGTGACTTGAGGGTCTGGAATGCTCTGAGAGGGGGGTTTCAGTGGTGGCGCTTTCGGGGCCGGGGGGAGCTCGTGTTTTCCCAATCATCTTGCAGTCCACAGAGGCAGAATCAATACTGACTCCACTGCCAGGTACTGAAAAGCCAGCTGGAAATGAAGGCCGGACCCCCTCGGGAGACCAGAATAAGCAAAGGTTTCTCAGCCATCCGTCACAGCCGCGGCTGCTCTTCTTTTAAATCAGGTCCATCTTTCAAGCTCTTGGCATCGCTATAGATCCCGGGGGCTCGGCTGGAAACAAGATCATAATTGAGCTGCAGGAGGTCTGCTTATCAGAGCTGGCCCAGGACATGGGACCCAGGCAGTGTCACAACAGGAACAAAGCCGGCTGATTTCAGACCCTGCTAGTGGAAAGGTGTGGAGAAACGGGTCTCAATGTTTTTGTTTGCTGCCTTAGGATTTGGTGGGTGCCCAAGGGGGGCGGGGGAGGTATATGGAATAGGCAGAAAAGACATAATTAAAGCTATTCAATTTAGAAAAAAAAAAAGAAAAGAAACTGCTCATCTTCCCTGAGGGCCTTGATCTCTTTGTTACAGCAGTTGGAAAGGTCTCTTGAAATGTCATTCAGAAGTGCCACTCCAGCAACTTAGGAGAAAAAGAAAGGAAAGTTAGAGAATTCGAGACTGCAAGACTGTGAAAAATAAGCAGTTACGAAGAGAAACCCGATAAAGTGACATTTACTTAGGAGCATTGTAGCTAGTCCCTGCTCAGCCCTGAAAGCCACGCCTGGACTGCAGTCAAAGGCTCCCGGGAACACAGGTTTCAAAGGCCTCCTGACGCGTGTGTCGAGGCCATGTGACCTTTTTCCTTCCCTCACAGGTTAAACATGAGATTGCAGCAGACAGTGGACTGATTTGTACCTGCAAGGAAGAGGGGCAGTGTGGGACTAAAACAGTAATGGCTCTAGTTAAAATCAGTGCAAACAACACGGGACCAATACGTCGGTCAGTGTCAAGAATCAACAGTGGGTGCGCTCCAATTTCGTCCCCAACTAATCGATGTGAACTTTCAGCTTGATTTTCTTGCTCCTTTGTATGTCTCCAAGTCACTTCCTCCCTTGGTGTCCCAAACCTGCAGTGACCTCAAAGAGAGGTGGTGGCCAGAGGCCGGCCACGGAGGGTGCCAGGGAGGATGGCTGGGCTGAGACCGCACTGGTTGGAGCTAATTTTTAAAGAATGCATGCGCCGTGTGAATGCGCTTCAGCTAAGCTTGTCCCTGTCGTGGAGAAACGCTGCCACGGCCCATTCTTGATCGGCAAAGCTGGAGCTCCGGGAGCCGCTCATTGCCAGGGTGCGGGCAGGCTGTTAGCGCACCGGCGTTAGGACTGTGGGGTGTGTTACTCCCCAAACAAGATGAGTGCCGAGCAAGACCAATTTTGATGACTCAAAATAATGAATCAGGTCCTAGGTGACAGGCCAGAATACAATCAGATCTACTTGTCTTTCCGGAAACCTGTTGGACAAGGACAGGATCACTGAGGAGAGGCGGGGGTGGGGCGGGGAGATGACCCGCTCCTCGGGAATTTGAGGCTTACTTTCTAAAGCGCATCTTTGTTCTCCGTTCTGGCTGAGATATGGATTCAAACTCCAAAGGTAGATAAGGGGCAGCATCGCTCACTTGCAGCAGTATTTTCAATTATGACTATAATTAGACTCTAACGTACATCAAATACTTGCCCAGAGTTCCTCTCTATTCTCACAGAATGAACAAAACTTTTTCTCAAGGCAAGTCATGTTCTGTCAGATAGCCAGTGTCCATAATATCTGAGTAAACTGGAGTCGTTTTTCTCCTAGCATCCACGGCATCATACATCCAACGTTGGTGGATATGATACCACGTCAGACGGTGCTGATCACAGAACAAAAAGGCATTTTTATTTAAAAAAAAATGAATGCAGGAGGAATTTGAACGTAGCACTTTGGAACTTTTGTAAGACTTCTTCTTGGGAAACAGTTGGATGTGTTTATATAAAAATAATGAAGTTATACAAAACTTAATTTGTTATATGAAAATACAACAAAATAATTCATTATATAAAGAAATATTTAAAAGAATTTTAATTACCTCACTTTTTAACGTAAGCAAGTTCCACGTAGGTCTGCAGAAAACAGTTGTGCTAGAATTTAGATATGTGGATGTGTGTGCACTTTGGCTTTGTCTCTAGCTATTTAAAAAGAGTAGGTAGCTCACATTCCATGACCATGGTCTGCGATGATTTTCCAAATAAACTAAAACCCTGAGAAACTTCAAATCCCTGCTGGAGGAAAATAACATCTTACCTACTACTGTGTGAGTGCCAAAATTTTATACTGCTAATATTAAAATTTTAATCAAGTTCATAAGCATATTTTATCCTTCTGTATTATGTATCATTGTAATCTGAAACAACTTAGGAGGAAAGAGAGAGAGGCGTTAGGAAAGAGTGGTGCTTCCTATACCACAGAGATGGTCTTAATTTATAATCTAAAAGGTTATATTTTAGCATAATCAAGTTGTATAGTTCCCATACTAAATTAAAACTGCTTTTCAGAATATGTATCATAAATTAATGACATCAAAGACTGATTTTTAGGAAAGTTATTTTTTAGTAAAGAAAGCCAATGCCTTATACTTGTCTTTAAAAAAATTAACAGAAAAGCGCCAGGACAAGTGTCTCCTTGTGGGCTGAGGGTCCCTTCCAGGGGAGGGTGTGCAGGCACTGGCAGCTCACACAGCCCCAAAATGCACACGATTCCCTCAGAGAGGAGAGTGGGAGCCGGGAGGTCTCCAGGGTTGAGGTAATGACATGAAATAAATTGCAACGGTGCCTGTGTACTTTTGCATGAGACATATTATTTAAAACCTATCAAGGGACTTTAAGGATGAAAGGCAGAAGATTGTCCACTTTATGAAATTACTATTAAAGTGTGACCTGGAGTCGAAGACAAGGTTAATCATTGGTTTTTAACTAAAGTATCATTCTAGTTTAATATCAGTGTCCAGGTCTTAAATATTGAAGCAAGTCACATTTTTCAGGGACAATTGCTTTTGAATGAAGAATGACAGGGCTCTGGTCTTTCCTGACCCTTAGGACTCCTGCAGGGTAATCCATGGCAACTCAGTTACTACGGCAACTACAGAGCACGCACCAGAAGAGGACCAGACCGTGAAATCTGATGTCATACTTCCACAGGATATAAATTGCAAATGATATTCTAAAGTAGATTTGTTAAGTGTGTGATCTAAATTATAAATTCATTGGAAGCAAAAGCGGAGCTTGCAGTGAGACTGAATAAAAAGTGAAGATCTTATGTTCAAGCATCCAGCAGACCTTCTGGTCACGCACTAAGCGTGGCTCGCAGGGACGAGCAAGCCACAGTTCTTGAAGTTCTCACTCTCGTGCCACCAAGAGAAACCCAGCCAGCTCGTGGAATTTCTTTGAAACTGTGGCCACAAAATAAAGTCAGTATAGTGAAATGCTTCTGCTGCCTTGATCAACATGAAATCCATAACCAGATCTCACTAATCATGCCAATTATACACCAATTTATCAGAAGCCCAAGTTTCTTTCTACCATAGAGATTAGCACTCAGTCAAACAGTCCCATCTGGAAAACTGACCGTAGTGTCTTTCCAAGACCTCATGCCAGAAAATAAGAGTCTGAACTATCTGCTTGACAAGTAATTCTGTTGGAGTTTGTATCCTTGAAGTAATTGAAGGAGCTTTCGAGCACAGAGCCTACCATTTTGCTGCTATCACACAGTCAAGAAAAGAAGTGAAAAACATCTTTGTTACTGGTCTTGGTTGACCAGAACTCCATCCAGCTAGAGTCTGAGAAGTGGTATTATGTCTTACACATAGGACAAAATGGGGGAACGTAATGGGGTCTTGTGTTAGGGCTTCGTAAGGGTTCATTCAGTCTACCCGGAATGAACATGGAAATTATCACTATGTGTATCTGCCACTGGCTCTGGTCTAGTGCATGTTTTGCTCAAGACTCATAGCTAACCTGAAGACAACTCTCATTACCAGTACTCAAATCTGCAAAGTCTATAGTGGGAAATATCAAAATGCTAGGGACACAGAGAGAGGAAAAGGCCTGCCGGGAGCACCGCATCTCTATCCCCGTTCCCAGCTGCCATGTGGGGCCTCCTAGCCGGGGCATTCCCAGCAGCCTCTGCCCTGCTGACCCATGCTGCCCACCTTCTCCCACCCGCCTGCTCTTGCCCAGATCTCTGCAGAACACACCAGCTAGCACAGCCTAGTTCCAAGTAACTGTGAGCCGTTTGTTCTGTTCCTTTCCAGTCTATTTATGCAGCAGCATGACTCCCATGTCACCTATTAAGAGAACACAAAGAAAAGCACATTTACACTTCACAAGAGGTGGGAGTCAGGAAACAATGCTGCTATTGGAGAGGGAATTGACCTCCACTCACTGGAGAGAACATGCGCTGAGCATCCAGCTGCCAGTTGTGAGTTTACTCATCGCCTGGCACCTTGAGTAAACTCAGCTTTCACAGGGAATCAAACCCCACGCATGCTGAAGAGGCAACAGTTATCAGAAGTAGAAAGAGAGATGCACAGCCTGCCTCAGGAATGAGAGGCAGATCTAAGGGCAACTCCCAGGCAGGAGGGAGTGCTGAGCTCCTCTGCAGGGCAGGTCATTCAGAAGGACAGCATGTGTCCAGAACCCCGGCAGTGGGATGGCCCTGCAATACAGCTCTGTGCGGCTTGAGCTAGGGGGAGCTGTGGACCATCACATGGGGGCCACACCTACGAGCCTGGTGCTCAGCCCCTGCAAAGCTGCAGGGAAGCTTGGACAGTGCTCTTCCTCCACTGTCTCCATGGGATGCCAGCCAAGCTTCAGGGGTAAGCCCCAAGACAGCTTCCTGATGGTGCTCAGTTATGTGCCTATTGACGCATATAACGAGTGTGCTTCAAAACTTTGGTATAACTAATACTTGAAAACCAGGTACCCACTTTATCAGTTTCCCATTGCTGGACACAAGATCTGACATCCACAGCTTAAAGGAGGAGAGGTTTAATTTGACTCAAACTTTAAAGAGATTCAGTGCACCGTCAGATGGCACCAAGGAAAGGACATTGGGGAAGGAGAATGTAAGATAGCAAAGGGACTTTCATGTGCAAAGTCACCTCAGAAGAGACACCCATGTCTACCATTTCCACTTCGTTACAAGTTAAGTGGCTAAGTCTGGCCCAGAAAGGGGTGGAGAATTACCGGCTTGATTACCCAGAAGGCTGGGACCCCTGGGATCAGTTCTCGAGGCTGCTTGACACAGAAGCACCCTCAACCATGTGGCTAGCAGCACAATGCTAGACTGCAAGAAGGGAGGACAGTGGGGTCAGCCCTTAATGACATTAGTGACTCTAGCTAGCTGTTACCTTGCATTTCCTAAAACCTTGGCATAGTAGGAAACGCATTGTTGATTCTCATAGCAACTGTGAGAAAGTGTGATCCCAGAGTACCATCGAGGAAAGGATAACTGAGTTGTCCAAGCAGAAGCAACTGGCAAACATTGAGAATATCACTGCAGTTGGGGTTCTGCCCTGACCCCAGGATGTCTGTCAAAAGCCTCCTTATTCAGCCATGGTGTGTGTCACCTTTGGCCACTTCTTCAGTGACCTTATTCTCAACCATGCTCCTCCCCAAGAACTCCAGAGTGAGGTATGATATCTGTGGTGCTGCAATGATAGAAGAATGCTATGACAAAAGATGTCCCGTAGGACCTTAGGCCAGAGCTCCACGTTGTGAGGATTAGACCTGTAGCATTCGCTGCTATCACTGCTAATGAGAGCAAAACATTGCCCATTCACAAGCTGAGTCACAGCCTTTCAGCTCTCACCCCCCACCCCCAGGAAACGATTCATCCGGCCCTCACACCATGCTGCCCATCTGCATTTGCAGCGGCATCCTTCAGAAACGTATGTTGGGCAGCACCCCGCATAAACACTGAAGTTCGTCAAGTTCTAAAAACATCATCATTATTACTTAGTGGTAAAAGAAAATCTAAAAAAAAAATTTTTTTTTTTGAAAAGCTATAAATTCACCTAGGAAGGAAATAAGGAGATGTAAGCAGTATTTGACTGCAGGCTCAAAGACAAAACATGTTTCGGTATGTTCTGCAAGAATAGTTTAGTTTTTGGGGCTGGCGAGATGGCTCAGTGGTCTAAAGCACCTACTTGGAACAAGCTGAACTA
>NDGM011197383.1:3143-21374 GCA_002564305.1 Octomys mimax
AAAAAAAAAAAAAGGCAAATGACAATGATAAGCAATCACCTTCTATTTTGGTTTGTGTCTAGTTTTTCCCCCAAAGCATCATGACGTCTTGGAGGCAGGCTTCCAGAGTCTGTGGTTGGTTCATGGTCCAGTGCTGGGATTATAAGTATGAGTACTGCACCAGCCTTGGGCACATACAATCTAAGCTGCTCCTTTCCTTTTGCTCTTGCTGCTTTTGCTGTCTTCTGCTACCATGAACAGTTGCCCATTTGCCATGCTACCCTGCTTTGGAGCCAGCTGCTTATGTATTTAAACCTCCACAAACTGTGAGCTAAACAAACCTTCCCTTCCTTAATTTCAGGCATAGTTTTTATTTTTATTTTTTCAGCAATGAGAGAAAAGTAGTTAAGACACCCTCCCCTTTCATCCTTTTCATTGTATCCCACCTACCTCTCCTTAAGGCTGATACCCCATCCTTAATCCTATCATTGTACCACGAATGGATCTCAGTTTATTTCCTTAATCCCAGCATCACACACTAAATCCAGCTATCTCTGAAAAGCCCCACCTAGGACTACACAAATCTTTGGAGAGACATTCAGACACAAGTCCTAAAACATAGATGCAGTGATGATCCTTAAATGAAATTACTAACATCTTTGTGAGAGACAGTCAGAGGGAGCACATACTAGGAGGAAGCAATGTAAGCACTGTAGGAAAGACCAAGGTGATTCTGTGGTAGCCACGGAATGTCAGCAGGTAGACACGGGGACAGCCAAGGCGTAGATTCTTCTCTAGAGCTTCCACAGAAGTCTGGCCCCGCTGACACCTTGGTTTCATTCTGATGATACTGATTTTCAATTTACAGTCTCCAGAACGATGAGAAAGTGTTTTGCAGTTGCAAACATCTAGGTTTGGGTAGTTTCATATATGAATCACAGGAAATAAAAGTGCAGTTTTAGTTACTTCTTGTTGTGTAGTAAACTTCCATAAAACTTAGGGCTTAAAAAATAATTTTACCCAGAAGCTGTAATCCCCAGTGTGCTGGTCATCTGAATATCAATGTGGCTGAATGTTCAAGTTTGCTCCCTTTCGTGGTCCACCAGTTATGCTGAGTGTCCAGTGGCATTCAATGCAAGGAGGGTAACTCATGACTCTGCCTCTAGCTTTGACTTCTACAAGCCTGGGAAAGAAGTTTTGAGATAAGGGATTTTAAGAGCAAGTGTTCAGAAACCAAGGTTGCTTATGGGTGAGCATAAGAATTCTCAGAATGTCACTCCAGCTACCTTTCCTTGACCAGCCAAGTCCTTCGTCTTAGTATCATAAGACATTCAGACTTCAATTCTTCATGTGAGGGTAGCGAGTGCTTACAGAGAAGGATGGAACCCTCATCTGCACCCCCTGCATTTTCCCAACTTTCTCTGGGTGGGAACATTCCTGCTCTGGTCCTGTGTCCATTTCTTAGTTTTTACTCATGTATTATTATATTCTGATAATGTTGAACACACACACACACACACACACACACCCCCCACAGTTTATCCACTCCATTGTTTAAGGATGTCTGATTTAGCTTTAGTTGCTATTATAAATAGTGCTCTTGAATGTTTATGTCAAACAAAATCCTTTTTAGGTCTCAAAGCTGTTCAATATGTTAGTTCTACCCTTTACTCTTTGTCAGCACCCAGGTTATTTTTAGTCATAATAACTATGTTGCCCAGGAATACTTTAGGACTCACTTCTTAATTGGACATCACAAAATTCTCCAATCTGTTGTCCTGCCAGTGTATTTCTCATCTATTTTTCTTTGAAATAAATACTTGCAATTCTTAGTATACATGAAAGAAGTGCACAAGGCACATATACATATATACAAACACTACATATACACATATGTAAGCAAGCACAATTCAGTAAAGTTCCATGCAGTGGACAAATTTAGATAAGCACACCAAGATCACAGAGCAGAACATTCTAGAACTGTGTAGATTCTAATGCTTAACCTCCGTTACTTTCTACACCATCTCTTGCCAGGCTAATTAGAATCCCAATTCAAGGATCAGCTAGTAGTCTTTTCTATTTTTGAATGTATGGTCTCTATAATCTTTATAGGTTTGTCTCTCTTTTAAGGAGAATCAATTATGTTTGTTGGGGATATTCATTTTGTTGTATGCATTTGTAGTTTATTCATTTTTTTGTTTTTATAGAATTTTCTGTGACATTAATAAGCAATAACTTATGCCTCTACTGTTTAAGGATATTTCCTTCATCTTTGATTTATGAATGGAAAAGCTTTTATGAAAAATTTTATACACAAATTTTTCTAAACATATCTACACATCGCTAAGATGCATACCTAGGAGTACTTTTTCTAGAAATGTGCATGTTCATGTTTAGTTATGTATTGCCAAACAGGTTTGCAAATTATTGTTCCCAACTGCACCCCCACTAGCAATATACGCAAATTCTAGGTGTTTCAGAACTTCACTATGCTTGGAATATTATCAATATTATCAATGTTAGTCTGGCTGGAGGTTTAGTAGTGATATGCCATTGTTTTTTAAATCTCATTTCTTTGGCGAATGCTTAGGCTGAGCTCTTTCTGTTCACCTGTTGGTCATGGAAAGTTCTTTCTTTCCACATGCCTTTTCAGGTCTTTTGCCCATTTCTAATGTTTTCTGTTGTTTTCTTCTAATGAAATTCTAGTAATTAATTAAGTACTTTGGGGTGGTCAGGGGAGATAGTTCAGGAGAATAAGTGCTTGCCTGTCAAGCACAAGGGCCTGAGTTCAATTCTCGGTTCCACAAAAATATAAATAAATAAATAAATAAATAAATAAAAATTAAGTACTTTGGGTACACTCAGGCTTTAGGATTTCTTCCTCACCATCTCGCCTTTTTCTTCCCTTAATGCTTTTTCCTTTTAATGTCGTGCAATTTTTCCTTTACACTAGATTTTTATTGTATCCTGTTATAGAAATTATTGTGTATGTCAAAGTCAAGAAGATCATTCTCTCTGTAATGTTTTAGAAGTTTCATTTGGATATCTTTCATATTTAGATCCTGTCTTCTAGACTGACTTTGTGTGTCGAGGTACAGCACCAAATTTCCTTGTTTTCCTGTGTGGAGATACAATTAACCACCATACTATATTACAGAGATGAACACTTTTATTATAAGTTACAGCAAGTGCCACTTGCTGACACATCAAACAATCATGCCTATTTATTTATTTATTTTTTGCAGAACAGGGGATTGAACGCAGGTCCTTGCGCTTGCCGGGCAAGCGCTTATTCTACTGAGCTACCTCCCCAAGCCCCTCATACCTATTTTTAGTATTACTAAACCTTCTATTTTTCTCATTGATCTCTTGTTCTATCCCAACTTTACTATCTTAATTGTAGTGATTTTATTTTAATTTTAGTTGCTAAATAATGTAAGAATGCTTGCAATCCCTACTCTAAGAGGCTGAAGCAGGAAGGCTGGTAATTTCAGGCCAACATGAGCAATTTATAGAGACTTTGTCCCCCCCAAAATAATAATGCATTGAGAATTTAACAGTGCACAGACCCTGGGTTCAAACTTTAGAAGCAAAACAGTTGCTTTGCCTGCTTTGATGCTTTAGTTTTGATATACCCTAGATTTTCTATTACTCTCGCACTGGTGCTACCACACTACCAACAATACAAACTAGAATTCTGAAGTTTGTGCAGAATAGTTCAGCAATTTATGGAGAACTAACATCTTTGAAATAGACATTTCATCAATGAGCAATGTGTATATTTATATCTTTAATGTCTCTCAATAATGACTTTACTATTTTGCATTGAGACATTGGTCATGGAGAGTATACATTTTTTGCAGATATTAGATAATTTGGGACTCCTATTACAAATAACATATTTTATATCTTTATTTCTATTCATTTCTGGCAAGAGGATCTATAAAAGTTTTTTTGTACATTGACTTTTATCTGCGAAGTTGCAAATTTATCTTATAAAATGTATTTTATACATAGTTTTAGATTTTCTTAGAGAAAATTTTGTCATAAATAAATAGCAACAATTTTTTGTCTAATCATTACACCCTTTATTTTTCTCTTTTTTGCTTGACTGTTTTTAATCTTCCAATAGAATAAAAATTATAGAAGTGGTCTTTATTTCATTTGTTCTTGTCTTAGAACAAAGCTTTTGTTATTATAAACATGAATTTTACTACAAGTTCTTAAACATACTTTATTAGATTAAGAAAACTCATTTTTATAGTGTTTATTAAAAATTTCAAATAATGCTTTGCTGTTAATTTATGTGAAATGCATTTTCTGCATTATCTCAAAAAATAGGTAATAAACTCCTTGATATTAACCTTGACAATGTTTTTAAAATAAGATATCAAAAGCTAAAGTAACAAAAGCAAAATACACAAATAGGGTCATAGGAGACTAAACATCTTCTATACAATAAAGTGAATAAACAACCAACTAAGTCAAAACAGACATTAAATATCTCCTCACACTCCTTAGCATGGTGTTAGGAAAAGAAATAGCAAGTGTACCCTAGAATATGGGGAGAGGGCTTGGGAGGTACCTCAGCAATGTAAGTGCCTGCCTGGCAAGTGCAATGTCATGAGTTCAATTCACAATACAAAACAAACAAAGCCAATCTGATGGAAAAAAAAGGCTATGACAAACTTAGAATATGGGTAGAAGCATACTGTGGTGTGAATGTACATTAGCATGGGTATTATGGAAAACAGCATGGGTTTCCCTAAACATTAAAAATAGAATTACCTAATAGAACAGCCTTTTGGAATCATAAGAATGCACCAAAAGCCTGGAATATGGTTCAATGGCATAAGTGCCTGCCTGGCAAACACAAGGTCCTGAGTTCAATCCCTGGTGCCATCAAAAAACAAAATTTGTTCTGAATTTATGGGTTGGGGAAATAGCTCAGCAGAATAAGAACCTACCTGGCAAGTGCATGGTCCTGAGTTCAATCCCTGGTACTGAAAAAAAATACACCAAATAATTTCAGCCAGTACCCTTATAGAGATATATGCTTCTGTGTTCATTGCAGCATTATTCACAAAGGTAAGATATGAAAACACGTAAGCACCCTGCAGTGATTTAATGGATACAAAATTATTGTATACATGTTTGTATAGTGAAAATGGCATATTATTTATCTTTAAAAAAGGAGAAACTGTCACTTGAAACAACATGGATGAACCTAGCTGACATGCTAAGTGAAATAAGCCAGATACAGAAAAAAAAAACAAAAAATAAAACAACAACAAAAAAAACAACAGCAAAAACAACAACAAAAAACCCCGCATGATCTCACTTATATGTATTGTTCAAAAGTTTGAATATCTTAATACAGAGAATAGAATGATGGTTATCAGGAGTGAGCGAGGGGGCAAACGAGAATATGAAGGTCAATGGTGCACACAGTTTGAGGGATGAGTACTGCCAAGAACAAGTCTTTAGTATGCGGATTATAAATAATAATGTATATTGTAAACTTGGTAAGTGAATAGATTTTAGGTGCTTCCATTGTGAAAAAGAAAAAGATATGTAATTTGAACAGTGTGCTAACTACTATCTGCAGAAATAATTTTATTATGTATTGTATCAAAGCATCATGGTTGGGCTGGCCAAATAGCTCAGTGGATTAAAGTGCCTATTTAGGCAGATACAGTGTCCATGGTTCGATCTCCCGCATGCCATGCTGGCCCTGCCCCCGGAGCCCACTGAGACTGTGATTGAGACAGGGTGTGGTGGCATGACTATAATCCCAGTTCTTGTGAGGCTGGCTGAGCACAGAAGGATCACTATGAGTCTGATCTACGTAGTGAGACCCTGTAGATCCTGTACTAAAAATGCAAAAAAAAAAAAAAAAAAAGTATAATGAGAACATTTAGGAGGAAATTATTTCTTTCCAGATTTTACTATTTTATGTATAATACTTACAATCAAAGATGACACATATTTTATTTTTATTTTTTGAGACAGTTTCACTATGTAGGTCAGGCTGGCTTTGAACTCACTATATAGTCCAGGCTGGTTTCAAACTCTCAGGGATCCTCCTGCCTCAGTCTTCCATGTGCTGGGGTACTACCACACCAACAAAGATGCTTACAGTTTATCTGGTTTTTATCTGGTTTTTCTAATGTGATTTACCAGGGTGAGCTGATGACACTGGAAGTAGAAAGAAGCAACTACCACTTGAAAAGTTCTGTTTTCCTCTAAGTTCTGATTACTTTCTCCCATCGTCTCTAGTTCTTTTTTGTTTCTCCAAACTTCATTATCAGATTGATTATTAGAAAAAAGTAATAGCTAAACCAATATGTTCATTTGAAAAGGAATTAATTTTACCTTGAATAAGAATACAAATTGCTTAACCTCCAAAAGACCTTATAATTTTTAATGAGAAGTATCCAGTCATCTTCAGTAGGAGAAATTAATCAATGCTTGAGGAAAATAATCTTTATAACACTAGTATTATTGAACAAAAATCAAATATACAAAATTGCCTCCTCTTCTTATTTATGCAATTAAATCTTTAACATTCAAAAATAACATAGAGCTATAGTATGAAGTCTGATTATATAGCTTATTACACTAAGTATAAATAAAGGAAGAATAAACCTATAAATAAGGATGATTTTTTACAAATATACATGAAATATTTGTACTTGAAGAACTTCTAGGGCTGGCCAAATAGTCATCATATACAGCAGAAAGAAAAATCATTCAACACAACTGTCTGAGGGAAATGAATGAAGAAAACAATTCAAGGCAAGCAGTTGTCTCAGTAAAGTTCTGTTAATACAGTAGTGGTGTCGTGTGCAGAATTAATCTTTCCTTACTCTTAAATGGAGAGCATGCTGCCAGCCAATTCAGTCATTTAAACAATTTTGAATTTTAATATTCTAGTTTCATTTACTCTGAGTTAATGGTGGCTGCCCATCCTTCCTTTCATCTGTCAATCAGTGGAGAATGTCATAGCAGGATAATAGCAATACTGGCATATTGTAATGTATCTTCCTGAATTCTACAGGTCCACACATCTCATACTCTTTGATGGTCTGAGTCTGCTGCAGAAAGAATATGTGAATTGAATCCCAGACCATGAACCATACCTTCCAGCACTAATATCACCCACCTGGGGTTTTAATATGATATACAATACTTCAAGAAGATAATAGTTAAATGATCAGCAGAAAATGGCTCCAAAGTAGGCATTAAAAAGAAACATCATCTATGTGTGACTTTAAACTTGTATTTTACTCATGAGTGAGGATGGAGTTTAGATTCCCTTTTGTGAGCATCCCAGATTCTGTTGGCAAGAGTGTACCAGACTCTTTTGATATTGTTTATACTCTCTCTTTCACAATACTATTATCTTCTTAAAAGTTTAAGGGTTATTTGATTATTATATGGCTTGTTGATATTTTTAATGTGCCAGTTTGTTTAAAAAAATGTTATACTTAAAATGCTTACTTGTAATCTATGGACATCACACAGAGCACTGAAAATAGTTTTTGTGTTTGCAAAGAACTCTGCTGGTTGCCTGTAAATAACAAAACGTTTACTTCATTTCTTCATGAAGTAATATGTCAGGAAAAAGGAAAGGTGTTATTCTTTATAAGATTTATGATAATGAAAAGGACCCTAAAGATATCTTTATAAAGAAATGTTCAAAAGAAACACAGAAGCCGAAGGAGACCACTATGAAGAGACTCTGAGCAGGATTTAAAATTAATAGATTGACTTTTATGTTTACTCATGAGTCTGTTTCAGGCCTAGGGCCATTGTCTGGAGATGGGCAGTTGATTCATAGTAAGTGAACCTCTGAGTCACTGGTCCCAGTTGAGGTATGTGAAGCTATGTATCTCAAAGGACAAGATAAGACCATAACTGGGGACACCTGGCTCCAGCCCAAGTAACGACATAGAGACTGTAGCTGCAGGCATGTCACTCCTGTGGTGAATGTCAACTTGGACATCAGATATAATTTACTATTCAGAAAAGTCTTTGTGCTGACTCTCAAGGTCCTGCTCAATTTCTTGTGCTTTTTTTTTTTGTTTTTGTTTGTATTTTTAGTAAGGGTCTACAGGGTCTCACTAAGTAGATCGGACTCATAGTAATCTGCCTGTGTTCAGCCTCCCAAGAGCTGAGATTATAGGCTCGCACCACCATGCCCAGTTTCAATTGCCATCTCAGCGTGTCCTGCAGGTGGGAGGTGGGGACGGCACAGCACCCTGGGGATCAGGGATCGAAATCCTGCAGCTGCTTCTGCCTAAGTAGGAACTTTAATCCGCTGAGTTATTTGACCCGCCCTCTGCCTTTGTTTAAAAAACAATTAATTATGGGCTTCCCAGAGAAATTCTTTGTCTCAATCCCCAGAAAATCTTAAATTTGGCTAGAGGACTGCCATCCTCTTGAAGCTCTAAAATCATATAATTTGTCTCTTGTTTAAATCTTCGCCATCCACTCACCCACGCATTTGAGAAGTTGTGGGCCTAATCAGTAAGCAGTGAGGAGAAACTTCTTGTTTTGTTTTGTTGGTACCAGGGACCAAACTCAGGACCTTATACTTGCCAGGTAAACACTTATACCACTGAACTGTCTTCCTGGCCCCAATAAAGAGCAACTTTGGAAAAGATCAACCAAGTTTTGGCCTATAGTATACAACAAAAGTTGTGGAAAAATAAAAGATATGGCAGGCATACATCAAGCTATTTGGTGGAAGGCAAGAATTACACAGAATCAAACACTTTGGAAAGACAAGTAGTTGTCAATTATTTAGTAGATTTTCATTCCATATGTGGAGTACATTTTTTGTCTTTTATTGCCTTTTGGCTATTTCATATTTATTGGTGTGTCTGAAAGAGAGAAGATGTAGAGTGGGTTAGCTGTCAAATTAATTTAATTTCCCATTTGGTACTACCTCTGATACTATAAGTACAGATAGAGAGTTTCAGATTAATAGGAAATAAAATGTGCTTGGATCAGTACCAAGCTATTGATTTTCAACTGATCTTAAGTTTATTTACAAAGCTAAATAAGAATTGAATAAAAAGTAAAAGTAATTTGAAATATGTGAACATCTAATTCAGCAATTAAATTGTCATTCAGATACTATATATGAGACAAAAAGAATTCATGTTTGTTTTACATTTACATCCCAACATTAATAGACAATAGGAAATGTTACCTATCTACTTGTCTGTCATCTATCTATCTATCTATCTATCTATCTATCTATCTATCATATATATCACATATATATCTCATATATGCCCTATATCACAGATATATGATAGATAGATGATAGATGATAGATAGATAGATAGATAGATAGATAGATAGATAGATAGATAGCTTTCTTGTTGCGCTGACCTCTGGAAACTGCCTACCAAGGATCCACTCTTAATTGGCCCAAGGTTAGGTTAAGCCAGAGAAACTCTTTGCTGAGACTGGAGGGAGAGGATGTGTGGAGCCAAAGTATTTCTCTGTATTTCTTCCTGTGTGGGTGGTGTTTCTGACATTAGTGCCATCAGTTGTTAATTTCTAGCCTTAATCTTAAAGCCCTATCCATCAGCTGATCCTGGTTCTTGGACTTTGACAACATCATTTGCTCACTTTGGTCCTCCATCCTAGGGAGATGGCTTCCTGTTGTTGATAATCTCCAGGTTATTGAGCCAGCCTTGTTTATTGTAGGCCTCTTCCTGTGCTACCATCTATGGTGAATTTAATTTAGCATGTGAAGTTTTCCTCATTAAGTCCAGAAAGGCATAATGGTTAAAGCATTTTATTCATGATCCATTCACAAATCAGTGCATACCATAGGAACAATTTTGCCATAATTTTAATATCTTAATTTTATGTGCTTATTAGATGCACTGATCAAACATGTACTTCAGCATTTCCTGGAGTTTCTCTGAGGTACCATAGCACTGAAGATCATGGGATGGTCTGTGTACCCCCCAGTCTACTCCAGGATTTTCTGTCACATGTCACATGTGAGACTACCTTTTAACTTAATGAGACATAAAAAGGGGGAAAAGGATTATAACCTTGAAGCATAAAGAGTTCTATATGAAACCTCAAAACAAATGTTTCATAATCAACATATTTTTGAGATACATTGCTACCATTTTTAGCTTTTCCCTTTTTGCAAGGAATTCTTTTTGCACAATATAACCTCCTAACACTCATGCCATGGAGTCTGCAGAGGATTAGTTTCAGGACTCTGTGAATATCAAAATCTAGACATTCTCAAATTTTTATATGAACTAGTGTAGTATTTGAGTGTGACCAACAGATATACTCCTGCATACTTAAAGTAATCTCCCAATTAGTTATAATACTTGCTACAATGTAACTTCTATTGAAAATATTTGTTACACTGTATTATTTAAGAAAGTCTTTACATGATCAGGATAGACATAATTATTTTATGATACTGTCAATTTCATTGAATCCACATATATGAAATGTACATATATGGAGGACCAAGAGTTATATCTCTCTTTATATATATGATAGATATATGCATTTTATTTATTTATACATTTGTTTTATTTGTATATAAATATTCTGTATCTAATTTACATATATTTAAATGTTAACATGTTTGTCTAACTTCATATAGTTTTTGAAAACTTAACAGTTCAATTCTGCAAGCCCATATGTGCTGACTTCAGAACACTCTTCTTTTTTAATCTTCTACACTATCCAAGTAGCCTTGGCCTATGAAGACAAAGAGCCATAGAGGATGTGGCTTTAGCATGGCCCATGCTCCAGGGAATGTCTTCTTTCAGAAAGATGCTAAGAGTGGGTTGTTTACTAAGTCCCTTGTTTCATAGGAATCTGAGAATGAGTAGACAGGAGACTGATTGTACCCTACAGGGTTGGAAGGGAGGGAAGGAGCAGTGCAGAGAGTCTCCTTTCATGTGTGTTTTATTAATCTAGAGCATCAAAAATAAAGTTTGTTTACAAATAGATCATTTGTTTCCTAGACGTTTTGATAAACTACCTTCCATGAATAAATGCTCCTTCCAACTGTCTCAAGGTCTCATAAGCAGCTGTCTTGCAGTGCTGTCTAGTTAATGTAGGTGGCAGTTTCTATTGATACAGATGCTCTTTATTTCTTTTTTCAAGGCACAACAGCCTTGGTTTCCTCTATTCATGCTACCCTTCAATCCTCCACTGTTAACAGGTTTTCTCAATTTCTTAGGGGTCAGGAGGCATTTTCAGAGTCAGTTTCTCTCTATTGTGTTCTATTAAAGATGTCCTACAGCCAAGTTCCTTCAGTATGTGATAAAACAGGTTAACTGTGGGACTTCTATGACTTCACATCTAGTTCTCGCCACTTTTGGGAGCAGTTCTGGCAGTCTTCTTTTGTGTCTTTAAGAAGCATAATCAAAAATACGGTGAATGGTCTTAAGTACCACCAACCAGAAAGGCAGTATTGTAAAATATAGTTTGCTCTCATCCCCACTGCTTATCCCATCTGGAAGTATGTGACTTCAGACTCTTCTTACAATTTAAAATCTTTGTGAAAGGTAAGCCTTTGGATCAAGACAGCTGGAGCATCACAACTCAAAATGCAAAAAGAGGACTTTTTAAACTACTTCAGGCAGCACTAGAAAGACAAGATTTGTGGTCAAATAAGAGGAAATATTTTGATGGAGATTTAAGGCAATCTTTCTTTGATTGTAATAAATTGAAATTTCAAACTCACTGTCTTTTGCCATCACACCTATCTTCACTCCATTCATTGTTTCTCTGGAGAGCCTTAACTGATGCACTGCCTCATATGCTCGCTCTATGACTGCAGCACCTCCAAGGATGCCTGATACAAATACTTTCATCATGTATAAATTTAAAATACAGGATAAGTATAATGTCTTTATTGAGTTTATATGAAAAAATAGACTTCTATTTGTAGTAATATAAGTATTTTGTAGATTCATAAATACCAGTGATTATTTTAATGAGCTGATTTCATAAAATATTTCTATCATAGGAAGTGTTGGAGTATATCTTTATACCAGTTTCTAACTGCATAAGGATATGCTTTCATAGTTAATCAATCATAGTTTACATGTTTGGCAAATTAAATCTTCTTAAGAAGCCTAAGTATTTGTTTATGTATAGGATACAAAATTAGACATCAAATTTCTTGTGATGTTTATTTTGATTTTGTAAAGGACTATAAGATTCAGTTTACTCTGAAGTAGGGTTAGTTTTTACAAATAAGTTCTGAAGAAGAGAGTACTAAGCAAAAAGCCAGGTCTCCTGGAAGCAAACTTTGTGCTGATGACTGGCTATTTAATAACAGTTTACATCTGTTAGTATGGATTTATTCAAGTGCAAGTATTTGTATTAACTAAATCATATTTTGGCCTTAATCATCACATGATATAAAGGGAACATCATGAGATACATAGATTTTTTGTGTTTTGGTGTTTTCTGTTCACCCGAATTCATCTTATTGACTTACGCTTTCCTCTATTACTTCAAAGAGCAAAGAATGATTTTGTCTTTCCAACCAAAACTCCATTGAAGGAAAAGAAAATCTGACCCCCATTTGTCATAGGTATCAATAATTTAAAGTAGTTTCAAATGTCATTGAGTTTATATTTACATAGTTTGAATTTGAACAAGAATGATACTTTTAGCAAAATAAATGAAACTTTTAAAAAGGGTATTTTAGATGAAGTGACAAATAGGATTGTAGTAGTTGTCTTGGCCACTAAGAAGGTTTTGAGCTGACTGTCTAGATGGCTTAAACATAAGATCAAGAGAAGAACCCACAGTACTACAGGTCAGACTGGCCTCATGGGAGAGACTTACTACTATCTGTAATTTATTTATTTATTTATTTATTTATTGCAGAACCAGGGATTGAACTCAGGCCTTTGGGCTTGCCAGTCAAGCCCTTATTCTACTGAGCCATCTCCCTGGTCTCTGTAATTTATTATTTTAGAATTACTTGTGTGTATTAGGCATCACGGTAGTTGATAGCTGGTGTTTTGTGCTTAATGAAGGTGAGGCAACTGAAGTACTGATGGGCTTATTATATACCTTTTGTTCTGACTTACAGCAACCGTAGTCTCTGCTCAGGAGAAACCCTGAGCCTGAGCTCACAGTGCCCTCAGGTACATAACGTGCTTCTATTGCCACTTATACAGACGTTAAAGCAGTTTTTTAGAGTGGGTGAGAAATAAGAACGATACTTCCCATTCTTCTTCTGCTCTGAAGTATTTCTTTGCTCTTTTTGTATGTGTTGTATGATTTCAAATTCATGAAAAAAAGAGAGCAAAAACAGAATTAAAACCCAAACAATAGGGGCCGGGGTGATGGCTCAGTGGAATAAGCGCTTCCCTGGCAAGCGCAAGGGCCTGAGTTCAATCCCTGATTCTGCAAAAAAAAACCAAACAAACAAACAAAAAAAACCCCAAACAATATTATTCAGACACTGAGACAGTGGAAAAGAGGATCAATGTATTATGGTAATCAATAGAGTATTTAAAGTTATATACATAGCTATGAGAACAAATTTAATTGAAAGTAGTACAACAAAAATTGATCATTCAAATAGCAAGATACTGACATTCATTTGATCCAAATGCCCAGAGCCAAGTATTGAACATTATTAATAATGCTCAAATGTAAAATCAAATATAAATATATAAACCATATGAAATGCTTACCTAGAACTCCTTTACCTTCCTAAATTAATTCATTAAAATTAAAATACTGTCCTATATAATGTTGGAAATGAAGTTTCACTTTTTAATAGGAAATTTGCATCTCACTGTAAAAATAGAATATTTCATTGTCGACTTATATATGCTTTCAGAAGTAGTAGATTTTAGAGTACTGAATACTTGAATAAAGAAGTTGAATTTTAACAATTCATTTCAGGTCTCTCTCTCTCTCTCTCTCTCTCTCTCTCTCTCTCTCTCTCTCTCTCCTTTCTGGGAGCAAAAGGCTTTATTATGAAAACTTTCCAAACTGATATCTTTTACTTTATTTTTTGCATTTTGAAGTCTAAAAGTACAAAAAAATTAAGAATACATATGTTTTATATCAATTTTGCTAAATTAAAATAAAGGAGGTTTAAAAAATCTGACATAGGAATTTTTCTGAAGTATTTCCAGCTTATAAATTTAGAAGGTAGATCTTGATGTAAGTTGTCAATGCTAGGTGCTTTCTACTTTCCAGGATGACTTTCCATTTAAAAACCAGCAGTTGAGAGTTCACTTCGAATTGCTATGAGCTGATTCCCAGGCATTAAGACTTGGATGTAACCAATTTTTGTTCATGAATGTAAGCTATTTTACAGAACTGCTGTAAAAATCCTTCACATTTGATTGAGTTTAAACTGCTTGGGTGATATGTGCCAGAAAGTCACATGCATTCGTAGATCAAATGAACTCTGTGCATTTTTGGGTAACATGTTCAGCTGAAGCAGCCTCAAAAATTAATTTGCGGTTATTGAAAGAGGAAGGAAAGGGCAGTGTAGCAGACACAATTAACAGATCCATAAAGATTCACACTTGCGTTGTTGTCATTTAGATGGGGGCCATGAGGCTGCCTCTTCAATGACTGTAAGCAGGAATGACTAGTATTGTTTTAAAAGGCAAAGCAGTTGAGAAATGGATGTGCCTTCTCTCCATTTTCTTTTCTCAAATACTGGACAAAAGTGCAGCTAATGACAGGATCGTTGAAGACCATTAAATAGGGAAACTCCAAATGGTCTTCACAAGAGTCAGAAATAATAGCAAGGGAAGTTATTGAGCTATGAAGAGCTGATGAGCACACTAAAATATTGTTCAATTATCCTCATACAGTTTTTTGACATTTTTGCTGAGATAGCACTTGTTCCAGATATTTAATGATTTGAAAACTAATGTCACAAATTTGTTTGCAGTTGTTAAAGTTACAATATTCTCATTTGTGCACTACAAATCCAAATGAATTAGTTAAGGGGAAGGGCAAATCTATCTAAATTTTTATTTGGGAAATATTCTTAGAAAAACTCCCATATAGCACAGTATGGATGAATTTTACAGTACAGCTGAATGTTCTATGTCAATCATCTACACTTTTCAATATCACTCCCTTGTAAAGGCTAGAATTAGTAGCTTGAGTTTATTCATTGTCGATTTGAATGCTGTTATGGTTTGCATCTGGCGGTCCCCCCAAAAACTCATGTCATCTTAGAGTAGCTTCTAGAGTTTGTGATTAATTCATAGTCCAGTTGGGATTATGGTGTGAGTGCTATACCCACCTTATGGCAAATGGTCTGAATCCAATATGAAGAAGGGAGAGGGGCTTGCGAGAAGCTGCAGCCACTATTCCTCCTTTTTAGCTCCTTGCTGTTTTCCACCTCCATGAATTGCTGCCTTCTGCCAAGTGCCACTCTGTTTTGGAGCCAGCTGAGTATAGAATGAAACCTCCACAAACTGAACTAAATAAACTTTTCCTTCCTTAATTTTGGGTGTCATGTATTCTGTCCCAGCAATGAGGAAAAAGTAACTGAGACAAATGCAATCTATAAGGTTCAGATCCATTTTGCCTTCACATATTTTACTAAAATGTATTATGTGTAGAGCATATCATGAAGTCTGTCTTTAAGTGTCTTCATAAATTAAGTGTATTACTCAGTCAACTCCCTGCTCCTAGCAGCATGCCTGATGTTTCTGCCATACTCCTAATTAATAATCCCCAAAGTTAACCTTTCCTTACTTCTACCTTTTTAACTAAATTTTATGTGTTATGTTCTATGTGTAATTAAATACTATATATTTGTGTACCTAGTTCTTTTTGAACCTTATGTTTATACATATCACTGTGTTTTGTTGATAAATGTAATTATAAGTTATGTTCTTATTTATATAAAAAAGCTATTAATCCATTCTACTGCTCATGGGCTTTTGGTGTAGTTTTAGCTCTCAGTTTCCCAAGTGAGTCAACAAAGACAGGAACAAAGTGCACAGAAACAAGACCTCAACTCTCCACACTCTCACTTCATCTGCATTTTAATATTGAACATTTTAGTAGATCTTAAGGGTGGGAAGCTCTCATTTGACATCACTATTCTGTCTACTTTTGAACATAGAGGTCTCTATTTTAATACTTGGGCATCCTATTGATGAATCTTTTCTAATACATGAAATATAGGAAGACTAACTTGAAATTTCTGTTACAGAAATTAAGGGACATTTCATTTTGTGAGTGCAGATTTAACTTTCCATCATGAAAAATTGTTTAAATCACTTCTGCAAGGTTCAGCTTTGTGATCTGTGTGATGTAGTTATCTTTTTTCCTCAAAAGTGTTGTATTCTTGAATATTATGTATTTGGAAGCGTTTGGGCATCTTAAAAAGTATCATGCCAATGTTGATTGATATAAAGGAAGAGTTTGCAAATAAAATGAATATTAAAGTCAAATATGAGGGATACCTAAGTCAAAAGACAGAACTTTTAAGATTTTTTCCTACTTAATTTTCATTTTTTGAGCATACTTTTAAATTTACTTTTATCTGTTTTGTCCTGTGAAAGAGACAGAAAAGACAGACCACTATCCAGAAAGCATTAAGCATGAAATTCTTGCCAATGACTAGGAAGGCTTTCTCCAGAGCAAGACGTTACGGTTATCAGTACACATTTTCCTTTCTCTTGGGAATCATAAACTGACTAGATGTCCTCGTAGTTCCCCCACAGACATTTGAGGGCTGGGTAGATTGTTGCCATGTGATTATGTCCTCCCCGGAGAGCTGCAGTCTCAGACCCCAAACCACTCTTCTCTCTGAAGAGGTATATTGTAATCCAAGGCAAATTTGTGGGTTAATGAATTGAAAATTGGTTGTCTTTAAGTTTCTGATTTTTAAATGAATTTTGTGCAAATTGCTTCAAATGGAAAATAGGTTGGGATGGCAGAAGATGAGAGCTGCTGCCTTGCATTTATATTCACACTTCACAATTGCCTATTTAGTTTCTGGACTAGCATAGCACAGACTTGGCTCCTGTCACTGTCAATAAGACAAGCGTAATAAAATGGACAAATACAAACCAAGGAATTTTCAGGCTGCATGATAAGTGTCAATTTTTTTTCAAGTTAAAAAAGTGGTATACATCTGGGAACAAAGCAACTTAAAGATTTCAAAAGCCAATATCAGTTCAGCTGTTGTGGTTTGTTTGAAATCTACCACTGACTGAGGTGTGAAACTTACATTTGATACACTAAATCTTGTCGACTGTTATTATAAAGGACTGAAATGTGCTTTTACAGCAAAATTGTCTCAAATAAAAATACATTTTTACAATCTCACTTTGCCATAAACTTTCATTTCAGGTTTTAGCTCTAGGATGCATGCAGAGGATGCATTATACAGGAATAAAAAAGAGGCACGCATAATAACTTATTTGACTTTTCATTGTCAGAAAGTGAGGTAGGGAGAGAGTGACACAGACGCACATGTATACAGACATACACACACACACACACACACACACACTATTCCTATGATGAAATACTAAATATTATATAGTTGTCAAGAATCTAATTGTAAGCATGCATTGAGATTATTGACTTTCATGAAAAAATAACTCATTCATTTGATATACTATAATGTTATATATATAAGGACTTCTATAAAATTCAGGTAGAAATTTTTAATGTGTTGTATTTTCTAAGAACATCAAAATCTCCAAGCTAAAATTTCACACGAAAAGCAATACCTAATCTGTATCACCCTCACACTAACATTTTGAATTTTTTTTAAAAAAACTGATTTGAATGGTAATATTGTAATTAACTAAATTATAGCTCTAAATGTTGTGGGCACTAATGTCTCACATTTGAAAGTAAACACATTCTAGTTGTGTAAATATAATATCTGCTATGGATATGTGAGAGTGCAGAGATACAGATTTGAAATGATATCAAATGGCTAACATTTATTAACCACTGGAACAGCGTATGCTAAGGAATTTTCAGTACATAGATGTCTGTATGGATCAATGGTAGAGAACAAATTGGCACGAAACATCTGTCTCAGTGGGTGTTTGGTTCTAAAGCACATTATTTTGTTTATTTTTAACTTCAGGCTCTTGGACATTCCTTAAAAGGATTTAAAACAATCATTAGGTTATAAAAAATTATAAGGAATTTTTTCCCACTTGCAAATAATTGGCATTAATATGATACACTGATATTTTTCTAAAAGCA
>NDGM011197387.1:0-18233 GCA_002564305.1 Octomys mimax
TGCCATCTCCATACACTCTTTTACTCCCAATAACATGTTTCCCAGGGCCTCTGGCCCCAGGATATTAGCACACTCCAATCCCTCTCTCTGATGCTTTCATCTTGAACACCCAGCTTTTAGAGCACAGCTCACATCTTGCTCTCTTTGGAAGCTTTCTGTCTTCCCTCAGTGGAGGTCATATCTGTTGTTACTTGCACTCATAAAATGCATTTATATTTTTAATACCCTCTCCCAACAATGTTTACAAGAACCTCTTGCTTTGCTAATGAATCCTTTAAGTTAGTCTCCAAATTTTATAAAGGGACAAATTGGTTTTCTGGGAATTGGGGGGCTAATAGAGGGTCTCTCATGTGCTAAGCAATGCTCTGCCAATGAGCTCCAGCCACAGTCTATGTTATCCTAGCTGGTATCACATTACTCTGCTATTTTCATAAGCGGTCTTGTGAAAATGATAAATCTCTCTTCATTCCTTAAAGTAGAAAATATTTGCTTATTATTTCACATTGGTAAAGAAATTCTAAAAGATAAATCATTTCATGCTAATTAATCATTCCCTTCTTTATGTGAACATATTCATTGACCTTCACCCAGTTATTCTAAAATTGTTTCCCTGGCTCACAGGGACTCAGTAAAGCCTAATGGATGGTTTACACTTCACTCATCTTTATAATTTCAGTGCCTACAACAGTGCCTAATATATACTTGATGCTGAACACATTTTAATTAACAAATGGGCTCAAGGGCAGATGGATGGTTGAATAAATAGGAAAAATGAATATGAAAGCAAAGTTTTGACGTGCAAGATTGAAGCAACTAACAACAGAATACTGTAATACTATGTGATATAACATAGCCAAACTGTAGCTGGAGCTGAATGGCTGAGCACGTGCTAAGCACATGAAAGGCTCTAGGGTAAACCTCTTGTAGCTTCCCATCCCCACCGTACCCCCAGAAAAACCCTACAGTTTGTTCCTTGTATAAAATTTGAAGACTAACTTAAAGGATTCATTGACAAAGCAAAGAATATGTGAACAAATATATTCTCATATTAGCTTGATGTCTACTAGGGCACATGGACTCAGTGCTTTCCCAAAGATAGCTTTCAGACAACACAGTGAGTTTTTCAAAGCCCAAATTTAATCTTGCCACTTTCCCAGGAAAGCATCACACTCATCACCCAGTCCTAGCTGCTTAGCTGTGCAGAGGAGCCCGGCCGAGTCTAAGCACAGAGCATCTCCCCAGCCACCCCGTACCCGTTCCTGTGCTGGCTGCACTTCCTCCTGCCCACTGCAGGCCTCAGCTTGAGCTGCCTTGGAGCACAGAGCTCTTTCCCTCCTGCTTCATCTCGTAATCACCTTACTTGCCCTTCCCTCGGGTCTCGGCTCCACTGTGATCACCATGGGAAAGTCTTCCTTGAGTTACCTTCTGGCTGAATTCTACATGTCTGTGTTAAAAATTTGCATGTTATTTGTCATTAATATATCTCTCCCTCATTCTGTGTAAGTTACAGGTGGACAAGAACCATTTATTTTGCTCATCTCATGTCCCATATATCTAGAGAGTTCCTAGCACATCATGAATAGTCAGTAAATATTTTCTAAAATAGTACTGATGTTATGATGAGAAAAGAGAAAAGGATATCTTGTTTTACAGCTAAAACACATTTCACATCCAGTATTTTTAACACAACCTCTGCTAAATAGATACCACTTGACCTCTCCGTCTTGATCTATGTTTGTTATAGCAGACTACAGAGGACTGAGTAACTAATGAATAATAGAAATTCACTTCTGATAGTTCTGGAGGGTAGGAAGTCCCAGACTAGGCACTAGCAGATTTTGTGTCTGGTGAGGAGCAGGACAAGATGCTTCCAAAATGGTGACACCTTGCTGTCCTTGCTGGAGGAGACCAACGCAGTGTTCTCACAAAGTGAAGGCATGAAAGGACAGAAGGAGCTTAGCGTGTTCCCTCCAGCCCTTTTAGGTGGTACTAATCCCCCATGAGGTCATCACCTCCTCAATCTTTCAATATTGCTTTGCATTTGAAATTGAGTTTCAGTATGAATTTGGATAAGACACCAACATCCACACCATAACACTGTGTAAATATTAATTTCCTAAAATAAAAGATTGGCAGGCTGCGGTTGTAACTTACTGTGTGAAGCCTTTGCTCAGCATGAATGAGGCCCTGGGCTCAACTTACAATGCCAAAAATAGTAATAGCATCTACTATTTTTCTGTATTATACACCTATGTTAAGACAGGCAACTAGTGTAGAACCTGGCTCATAGAAAGCTTCACTGCAAGCCGAGTCCCTCGGACGTGCCAAGCATTCTGTGCTGGATTGTGTCTTTCAAGACGTGCTTCTGTCCACTTAGCCCACATTTGCACATTACCATCAGGTGGTAAATGCTATCTTGTCCTTCCCACCTCAGTGGAAAAGCCAATGAAAAATATTATAATTACAAATTGTTGTTTGAAGATCTTAAAAGTATAGCCCTGTTTAAAAATTCAGTTTCAAACTGCTAGGTGTTATTTCCTTTCCCTTTCTGTCTTATCATCCCCTCTCCAACTCTCTGCTAGAACAAGGAAGATGAGCAATAGAAGATAAGGTTCCCCACCAAACTCTTTCTGCCTCTCGGTACTTTGTCCCCTCCTCCTTGTGTGGTCTCGCCTTAGCCACTGGAGTTCAGTGAACTCCCCTCTATGACCCTATCGCTCCTCCATCCCAATTCAGCCCAACCCTGGAAGCAAAATGACTGCAAATGTATTTTTTCCATACTTCCAACTGGCACTTACAGCAGGAAGTGCTTTGAATCTTTAATTTGCCTCTATAAGGAAAGAGTCCCCCAGATACTAGGCAGCCCTTTTGCCCCCACATTAGCTCTTGATCAACGTTTCTGGAATATTTTCTCTATCGATGTTAGTCAGACTCTAAAGCCATATTGCTGAGTGGCACTTGATAGTATGTCCCCTGTGCCACTTTCAGCTTTGTTTGATAGAGAGAACTTTATGAGCTAGACATCTACCTGAATGAAAACTCAGACACTTGGACATAAGAAGCAACAGAGCTAGAAAAATGTCCTGACTGAACACTCCAGCAAAACATTTCAGGGATGTCTCAAGGCCAACCTGTTCAGCAGATTTCCCAGGGAATCCTTGTCATTCCTTTGGGTGGAAACCATCTGCCAGTGGTTGTAGTTGTCCAGGAAAACCTGTGACATAAAAATAAGTCACTGAACTGTTTAGATAGACCTTGCAAAATAACACTTTGAATATGTTTGGAAGTATGATGATTCAATTAAGTTTTAGGGAATTGCTTTGGAGCACCTCAGATGAATAGGTAATAATGATAATAGTTCATATTTCGGCTATGTACTAGGAGAAAAAACTATTAATTGCCTTCTATACTTTCTTATGTTGCAACAAGTTTTGAAATAAATACTTCTATTTCTATTTAAAAGTAAAGTAGCTACACTTTAGAGATGCGTTGCAACTTGAGCAAAGATATTCAGCTCAAAAAGATGGTAAGGAACTTTCACATTTTTTTTTTATAAAGCAAAGTTTACATTTGGGTCCTTTGTTTAGTTCAGTTTGGTTTGGGTGCTGGGGATTACACCAAACTCACTGCATGCAAAAGCTTGCTTTTATCAGATTCAGCTATTAACAAAAATGATGAATTTTTCCCTTTGTTTTACAGAATAACCGAAAATATGGATTGGACCCCAAAAGGCAAGTGCTTCTAAACCTTCAAAGATGGCAAAATTGTTTACACCAGTGCAAGAGGATCAAAAGCTACGAACTATCCTGTAGCCGGGACTACGACTGGGTACTTTAAAGCCATTATTCAAGGTTTCTGACTCAACAGTTCCTACATGACCCTGGTAAAAATCTACAATATATGCTGCATTTAGTGACATATGTATATTCAAAACAGAAGAAGAGAACTATAAACATATATTGTGTAAAGAAAAAATTGAGCAATGGAACCAGTTTTAGCAGATCAAGTAAAGATGTGTCTTGGGCATGGAACCAAAGTTACAATGAAACATTCAACCCCTGCTGTGCAGGGGGAGTCATTTTAATGTAACACCAAACTCCATGGAAAAAGTAGTCCTGAAAATAAACATCATTTTAAAAAATCAAAGCAAAACAAACAAACAACAACAAAAAAAGCCAACAACTGTGGGTGGGAAATGAAGCACGAGGAATACCTATGAGGAGCTATTTATAATAAAATGTTTCATTTGAAAAGTCTGGTTTCTTACTACAGGGATTTGCTTTTCAGCCTTTACAATTGTTTTAAACTCAGGAACACAGACATCTACAATGTGAACAGAAGAAAGGCATTCTGTTTTGTTTTTCCGTGAGAGGTGGAGCAGTGGAATGCATTCCACAGATGACAGACCAGTGGATCACAGTGAACCCAACTGAGCTGGCGACCAAGTCCAAGGACTCCGGTGAAGTTACATGAGACATGAATGCAGAGTTGATACTTCCCTGTTCTTCTCTCACTTCTGCATTCCTTTACCAACAGTGGACTGTTCTCATTCATATTGAAAATCAAGACACTATTCTAAATTCCAAGTTCCCTGACGCAGTTCTGTTCAGAACGCCAGCATCTACAGGGACAGTGGGCCAGAGAACACCTTCGAATCTTTCAGTTTTCAAAATAGTTGCTTTCAATTTAAAATTGCCTGCAAACGAACATGCTGTATGATTGGGATCAAAAGATTGTAGAGGTGATGAGCAAATTCCTACCAACTGTTAGGCTTGCCACAGAAATGTGAATATTAAAAGTGTCTTGATACACCTAGAGCAGTCGGACCTCTTGTCATGTAGAGTGATAACATTTTTCCCAGACAGCTGAAAGCAATTAGCTCTAATTTTTTTTATTATAGAGGTAACAAATTCCGATAAGGTCCTTTTCTACCAGAGACTATTGAAGACTGGTAATTTTCCTATATTATTATCTTACATATTGCTGAGTCCTGGATTCAGTTCTGAGAGCAACTATGTGTTCCTGAAAAGCTAATTTTACACCTCATTTACTGTAGATGACAAGACAACCTCAATTTTTTCAAACTTTCAAGATTTTATTTATGGGGCTAGAATCCCATGCATAGGGAATGTGTGTAGGGAGCCAGAAACTCTTTCTATGAAATGTTACACAAATCTTTCCATATGTGAGTTCAGTTCCCTATCCTTTGATTTTCGCACTGGCATTTTCAAAGCCAGAATAATATGTGAAGAATCTACAAGAAAAAACTGGAACACTAGGGTCCCACTTTTGTCCTTGTATTTACTGCTGACCCAGGTATCTTTGGCCCAGTCACTTACCTCTCTGTGCCTCAGTTTCCTCATCTGCAAAATGGGGTTCAAATGCTTTTTCATAGAATTTTATTTGCAATTCTGGAACAAGAGGTGCTTAAAGTAGCACAAAGTGCTTTGTAATTATTATAACTGCTGTATTATTTGACTTTTTTGTGTTGTTGAGGAAAAGATTCCCCTAGGTAATAAAATAGTGCTCCAGTTTGGTTAAATGTGAATGTTGCAGCACTGAAGCTTTCCCATCAAGCTACCTGGGACATTATTAGCAATAAATAATGAGAGATCAAAACCAGAATCTCTAATAATACAGCAAACAGATCATCTCACATTGCTGATCACAACCGGACAGTGTCATTTCAGTGACGATAACATCCCAGCTTTTTGGATTGCATCCATCTCCCTCCTGATTGCCACGCAGGCTGTCAAACAAAACACCACTTAGGTCACAGGAGAGCCAACGGTGGGGTGAAGGCCTGGAGAAAGCTAAAGGTGGCATGTGTTCTCTCTGTTCATCTCTCTCATTGTGGGAGAAGGCCAGGTACAAGCACTGTGCAAATTCTCCTACTGGATGCTTTGTTCAACTAGGTAGCTCCAAAAGAAAATGATCATCAAGCTCATTATGTGGGAAATATGAAACAGGGTAACCTCTACCATGTCTGTAGCTTCCACCCCAGCTAGCTTCAGTCAGGAAAATATGGAAAAGGCTAAATCACCATCAAAGTTCAGACTTTCCTCCTCACTTACCATTCCAGGGCCCATCTGAGCAAATTCCGATTCCACCTGCTCCACCCAACGTAATTTCCTTCTCTTCATTTGCCTTTCCCCACCAGGAAATTTGTAGTTTGAAATTGATCTCTAAGAACTATTTTTGTGATAAGAAATATTTGCAAAAATAACATGGCTTGCACACATGCCTTCTCTGCTTATCTGCTAGTAATTGGATAGCATCACTCACCAGTTCCTATAGCAGCAACAGCACTTAAGATGCTTATCTACGTCATGTTGATGAGGTTAGAGCCAGTGCAGAAGGAGAGAATCTTTCTGCATAAGGCCTGAGAAAAGAAACAAATCTCTCTAGATTTTAAAGCTAAATGATAATAACATTGCCAAATTTTACTGATGATCACCGAAGTTCACATATCATTTTATAAGTAAATACATTGACAGATATATGTCTCTATTATCTATACTACAACTATAAAAGCGTATGGCAAGTCATAGATATGTGTTCCAGACTTTCATGAATCCATGGAGATGGACCATGTCTAACTGAATACTTCCCATAAACATAGTGAGGAAAATATCTCATTAAAATGGAGAGGTCTACTATGGTTCCACTTCTTAGGGAAAAAGAAAAACCAGAATTCCAACTACTCTTCCTAATTTATGCATCTGTACTAGCCTGATACCTTTGGTCAGTCAGTTAGTAGGAATCAAAGCAATCAAAATCAATTTACTTAATTTTTCCAATCAAAATATTTACCCATTGGAAAATAGCACAAGTGACTAGTTAAAATAGTTTAAAATCAGTGAAAGTCCCCATTTGTCACAGTTATCCTGGACAGAAAAATTTCCATGAGAGGAAAAAAATGGACAAATTTTATTTGATTATTATAGTAGAAAGCACTATCACCATGGTGTGTGTGTGTGTGTGTGTGTGTGTGCGCGCGCGTGTGTTTAAATACCACCCAACTTTCATTTCAGGAGACAGAATATGATGGAGAAATTGTAGCGCTTAACTTACGATCTCTTAATTTATGTCAAAGAAGTTAAATTATTGCAGATATTATGATTTAAACAGTAGGAAAATAATTTTTGCTTTGATTTTTCTTTAACACACAGGTTCATGTGGGTAAGACCTTTCTTTACAATGCAGGATAGATGATAGAAAAGGCAAGGATAGGAAGGGAACATTGGTTCTCCATCTGTACTGCAAAAACAAAACGAAGTTTGTCAAGTAATTTTTGCCACAATATTTTATTTCAACCTATTTGAACATTTGGGGTTTTAAATAAATCTTTGACAAGTTTGTTTCTCTCTGCCTATTGTCAACTATTTCTGTAAATCCACAAGCAATTTGTATGTTTATGTCCTCTGTGTAACTCATAAATGTGTTACTTTAAAATGATGCATGTCTTTTTTACCTTCCTGGTTTTTCTAGAAACTATAAAAGGAGAATATTATTACTTGTGTACAAATGTTTAAATAACTGGGTATGCTGTTAAGTTACATCAAATAAGATGGACAGAATAGACATTTTATTTTTAAATACTTACATTCTTCTGATCTGTTAGAGTAGCATAGAACACACACACACACACACACACACACACACACAAATAAGATTTAGCTACATTGTTGGGGGTTGCACTGCTGGTTGGCCTCTGAAATTTTCATGACAAAGTTCTAGCATTTTAGTAACAGCTTTTGATAGTTTAATTCTATCCCTCAGCATCTCCAAATTGAAAAAACTTCAACATAAATTTAGAAAGATTAATAGTCAAAACAGCCCTTACGTGTCTTGAGTTAATGCTTGCTGGTTGAGCTCAAGCCTCTCTTAAAATAGATTTCAATGTTATAATGGGGGAAAATAAGTTATAGATCTTAAAGGGAAGTTTTCATTTTGTCTAATGCTTTGTCATTTCTATATAATTTATGGTCTTGTGATTGGGTACAGCCAAGGAGCGTCAGCATTATGGAAGATTGGAGCTGAACCTTATAAGACTTCTCCAAGTGCCAAACTCAATGATTCCATTTCAGAAACGGGCAGGGCAGTTTCACATTCCTGTGTTATTTTTAGTTGGGCAGTTTAGTTCTTCCTAAATAAATCTGTGGTTGAAAGTACGAGTCCAATATTCAATCAGAAATACGGAGGATAAACTGAAAGGGACAATGTGATACAAATAAAACTACAACTTACTATATTCAACCTAATGTATTAAACTCTGAAGTTGTTGATTTGGTGAAGTTTCTTGTTTTTTTTTTTTTTAATTTTTATATCAAGGTCTCTGTACTCAATGCTTATATTTCCAACTTCATTATATGCAAGTTCTATAGGGTGGGAGCTATCTAGACTCACAATTCCAATGGAATTTGGCCTGCAATGAAGATGCCACAGTGTAAGTAGTTGATGCAATTTCCTGACCACAAGCAAATCCCAGGATCCATTCATCATAACAGTCATTTATATTTGACAAACGTCTCACAAAATGTGCCTGTTTCTTCCATTAACCCATATTGAGGCAGATCAAAATCCAAATGTTTTTATAAATATGTGATATACATATATACACATATATATTCTGTACATAGAATGATGGCGTGAGTGCTCACTAGCTGTGTACTTCTGCCCTAGGATGGAGAATTTAAAGATGTTTTTGATTCTCACTGGGCAACTCATGGTTTTGTTTAGCTGGTGTCTGTGTTCATCCCTTCCTTGCCTGCCTCTACCTGCTACCCACACCCCTTCTGTCCATCACTCCTATCTCCTATTGTTGACTGTGGTAGAGATTGCTCACTGAATTTTCAACTCTCCAGGCCCATAAGCCAGCATTTTTCTTTTGGAAGAGAAACAACAACAACAAAAATCCAGCACAATCTACAGTATTAATATCAGCCAAAGGTTCCATATCTTTATTAACTAAGAATCTCATTCCAAGAAAAGTTCATGCATGATTTAAACTTCAACATCCAATTCTGTGGGGACTCAAGCATAGAACTAATGTGTTTGGATACCGAATTCCTCAGCTGCCTACTGCATTAATGTAGCCAGAGGCCAGTTTCTCAAAGCTGCCCTCTAATCAACTGTACCAGTTGGGGCTCTTTCCATCCCATTAGCATGACTCCATCTACTGCTTCAGTGCTTGTTTATTAATGAAAGATATAAATTGACAGAGTTTCACCAGAATGGTCCTCTGAAGTACACCAGACATGTATATGTACTGTATGTAATATCGTAGAGATTGGAATCAAGATATTGTATGTAAAGTTTTATGAATGGTTATTTTATAATTTATGTATTTAATATAGGAATCAATGAACTCTGGTGTTTTAGTTTCTATAAAAATAAAACAAGCTGCATTTTTTAAAAACTTTTTTTTGTGTTGTTCATAGGTATTTTTGTCTCTTTGTTTTCGCAAACCAACCTACCCACTGTAGAAGAACAAGATAAGGCTAATCAGAACTATCAGTCGTATGCCAGTGAATAAACTCTACATTAAGGAAAGTGACTGTATTTCACCTTCCCTTACTCTTTTGAAACTTTCAATTTTTAATATGCCTGTCATGGGAACTGTGAGGAGACCGAGGCAGAATTTACATGCACTGGAAAAGAACTATGATCATTGTTAGCCTTCTTTTCAGTGTAGTTTGGGAGAGAATCTTGCTGTGGACACTACTTTCCTTCACCTATCTAGGTGCCTTTATTCTCAACCTTGTACAACTATGATAAGATGCATAACAAGTTGATGAATGCGTGTTAATGTAAACATTAACTATCTGCCCATTTCTATGGCCCAACATATATGTCTGTTCTCATAGTCTAATGTGGGAAACAAGTATTCATGACGCAGTGAAACAATAGCTTGCAATATGAGGTAAAATTTTTTAGTCTATATATTAGCTTTTTGTTGCTTTAAAAATTACCTTGCTAGGCTGGGGAGATGGATCAGTAGAATAAGCACTTCCCTGGCAAGTGCAAGGGTCTGAGTTCAATCCTCGGTTCTGCAAAAAAAGAGAAAAAAAAAAATACCTGCGATAAAAAGATTTTTTAAAAAGATTGATTTTTTGCCACCCTATTTTTGAGGCTTCTGTTCATGATTAGCTGGCTTCATTACTTGCTGGCCCCATGGTGAAGCATGGCACCATGGCGAGAGAATATGGTGTGCCAAAACCTCATTCTCTTCTTGGCACTGTCACAGCAAGGGTCCCATAATCCCTTGTGAGGGTGCAACCCAATAGCCTAGTAACCCCTGTTGGGCTGCATGTCTTAAAGATGCCAGAATCAGTGGATCAAGCCCTCAATGTACAGGACTTTGGAGGATATTGCAGATTCAAGCAACAGCAGTCTATATGAAAAAAAAATTAAAATAAATATTAGCATTTGAGAGTGGGCTCAAAAAGATCCACACTTAGATTTCTCATTTTAGTTGTAATCTTTTTATATTACATTGTTGCTCATTCAGGGGAACCACCTATGCTCCAGGACCTATATTATATTTTATAGACAGAGAAGAACAGGACGTAGTCCAGAAGTCGGACACCACACTTTACAGTAGTTCCTAATGGCTTACAACTCATTGGCTTACTCCATTTTTGTCATATAATGATAAGATAACTTACTATTTTCCCATTTCCCCTATCTAGAAATGTATAAATACATCTAAAACCTATTCATATTGATTATGTATTTATTTATCTTGCTGTTTGCTTTGGATTTTATAATTTTTTATAATTTTTCCTTTTATTTACACCACTACAGATTGATTTTATAGCCAGATATAAATTTAATACAAAAAAACTCAATAAATATTCTTTGAACCACTTCAGAAATAAATATATTAAACAAAATATACACAGCATAGAAATAAGGCAAGATGATAAGCTTCTTTATAATTTCTTTTTAGAATGGTTTCTAAAATGTCCACAGGGAAAGGCAACCATACAGGGGAGCTCAGATTAACCTTATAAAGTTAGAGATTGACTTATAGAAAATCAATAAGATGTGGAACACTTGTCTCAACCTGACAGGTAAAAATAATCCAAGCAAATAAATATTCAGTTTTCTCTCCTAAATGTATTACCCATTTTTGTTTCTAGAGCATACAGCTTTCATGTCAACAGATCTTTCCCCATTCCTTCTTAAATTAGTTTAGTCGTACTGTCAGCTCCTTTAATTAATAAACTATGTAAAATCTATCTATCTATCTATCTATCTAAAAATTTGTTTTTATGAACATGACATTTTTAATATTTAGACTATGCTAAGTTATATTGAGGGGGAAAAGTCTTGGTCCTGGTTCTCCATAAAAATAAAGACAGATGAGGTTGTGGCTCTGAAATAGAGGTCAGTACAGGACAATTGAAAGCCAGAAGGGCACAAGTAAGTGCTAAGTACCTGGGATTGTGTTCACATTCCAGACCTCTTCCTTTGCCTTTGTTTCCCAGCTCAATGACAGACACTAGGTGGAATTCTGAGGGTTCATAAATTTCCTCCATCTCAGCTGTTGCCTCACACTTTGCTTTTAACTCCTTAAGAATTCTGTTTCAAGGACTGGCCAAATCGCTCAACTGATTAAAGCACCTGCAAGCAGGCGCAGGGGCTGGGGGTTCGATTCCTGGGCCCCGCTCCTGGGGCGTGCTGAGATGGCAATTGAGACTGGGAGTGGTGGCGCACGCCTGTAATCCCAGGTCTTGGGAGGTAGTAAACAGGTGGATCACTGAGTCCTATCTATGTAGTGAGACCTTGAACAACCTGTAGACTGTGTCCTAAAATTAAAAAAAAAAAAAAAAAGAACGCCATTTCAGCTCTTCAGTGTATACTCTACCCCACTCACATGTACTATCAACTCCTAAGCTGAACTCTTACAAAAGCTTCCTTATTAAATGAATGAATTTCAGGTTTGCCCCTTAAAGCATGCCCTCCTAATTTGCAACTCAATTTAAAGGGCAATCACCACAGTAAACTTTCAGATATGTATGAGAGCTAAGCGTTTCACACCCCACCTCTCTAACACACACACATATGCATACACACACATGTGCACATATATCCAGACCCTGGCAGGTACTTGCGCAGGCTTCAGGTCAAATGCATGCTCTGGATTTTGCTTTATTTTATTTTATTTTATTTTATTTTATTTTATTTATTGAAAGGTAGGTTCTCTTATTTTCCTCAGCTTGATAAATTTCATTTGTACTTGAATATTTAACTCAGAAGTGATCTTCACAAGTTGGGCAAATACATTTGTGTTCCCAAAGAGTATTCTATTTACTTGGTTCACTGCCTACCACATATATTAAAATTTCTTGCACTGCATTCTGTTAATTAACTAATTAAGACAGTGTTACTTGAATTGGAGAAGATGGTATTTACTGGCTTTCAATCCATGTAGGACAGTACCTCGTATTGAACAGTCTCATTAAATTATCCTAATTCTATTATTCTTAAATTGGACTGGAGGAAGGAATCACTTCTTTATTTTAAAAGAGAATAAAAAGTAATTAAAAAATTGGAAACAATACAGACTTTCAAAAAAACAGGATGATAGGAATTGAATACTAGTTGTTACATGGCATATTGTTGCCTTGTTTTGTTTTGTTTTTGGCAGAACCAGGAATTGAACTCAGACCCTTGCACTTGCCAGGGAAGCGCTTATTCTACTGAGCCATCTCCCTGGCCCTGTTGGCCCCTTGCCTTGTTGTTTGAGTGGCCGGAGAAGGCTCTTCAAAGATAGAAATTGCTGAACTGAGTTATTTTATTGGAAACTTTTGTTGGTTCTGCTTCTTTTTGTTTGTGTTTCTGGTTCTTTCCTTCTTTTATTTTTTTTTTAATTTGATTGCTTAAGATTGTTTTCCATGAAACAAAAGCTTTTCCAAAAACACAAATCAACTATCATATTTTCTATTCATTTGACTTTGTCTTTCCAGTTCTTTTTTCCATTGTATTCTACTATCTGACCACAGGAGGGAGGATTTGTCCAAAAGTCCATGAAAAGTGTGAGTTTAAGTAACATCTGAAGCTGATTTTCACAATGTTTGCACATTTCTTCCCACATCCACTTGAAAACAATGACCCAAATATAAGCAGTATCCTGCCAACTTTTCTGGTACAACTTTTTACCATCAAAGTATCATAGCTTCTCATTTGAGAAAAGCTAAGTTGTGTTCACTGAGGTAAAAATTCATTTGCAAATACAAAGTTCAAAGGAAACTTGGTGAAAATTTACAAGGTCTCCAGATATTGCAGACCACCTTAGACTTAGACAAAGGAGTCATGGGAGTGCATCAGATCCCCCATTTCCTAACCAAGTTCCCCCCAGAGAACAGTGGGGAAGGCATGCTATTGTGTCTCAGGATTCCCTAGCTATGTGGATATACTTGATTGTTAATAGCAAAGTGGTTTCAAATATATTTACTAAAATATGATGCTTCTTAAAAGAGATTTTGAAAGACAAAATAGGGATTGGTACTTAAAATATTTTTTCTCCTGAAAAGCACAAGAATAATAGACTACAAAAACTTCTGTTGGCCACACAAAACACTAAATATATAAGGTTTTATTGTGTTAGTCCTCTGTTTCTAACCATGTGCGGCATTTTATAAGTCATTCTGCAGTAGACAAATGACTCTGGCTTCTTAGTGTTGGCAGTGCCCTGGGTATTCCGGGGCCCAGTTCAAATTAAACCAGGTACTGCAACTTTATTTTAATTAAAATTTGAAGTCAAGCAGACACCCACTGTCTTGGCTTTCTCCTTTCCTGTCCCTCTTTCCCACTCTGCTACAAGCAGTAATGTGCAGATGGAGGTCAGAGAGCCTGGCCCCAGCCCGCTGAGCCCTTGCATGAACAGCTCCATCGTCTCACACCTTCCTTTCCTATGTGTGAAGTAGAACTGCCCTGTGTATAGATTGTTCTTCTGTGCTGTTTACAGTAAGTGCTCCATAAATCACTTTTATCGATTACATTTTTATTAGTGTAAAAGGACAGCATAAAAGCAAAAAGTATGAAATGACTGGGGTACAAAAGGATGTTTCTCACCCCAGACACCCTACCTCAGTGGTCCTCCTCTAACCCCTGGTACTGTTTATCAAAACCAAGTAAAACATTTCAGCAAGAGCATCATGATGGGAAGTAAATAAGCAGTGACTAATTGATAAGACTAATCAGGGATGAGGATTTGGCAGTGGTGAGGTGCATGCATTACATGTGCAAGGCCATGGATTCTATTCCTAAAATTCTTGCCCAAAAAGGGCCAAAAATGTCTTCCCATTCAGATTAGCTTTAACAGGCATTAGAAGAGAAGAAACAAAAAGAAAGGGGAAAACCCAAGCACAATGCCTGCCCCAAGACCAGCAGGACTGTGAAGATTGAGCAATAATCTCTGCAGTACCTGGTAGCACCACAGGCGGCGCTATAGAGGAGCAACTGTAATCAGGTGTGCAGAGGTCTTCTCTGCCTCAGATTCTACTGACTTCCTTCACTTGAGCATTAACTACTTAGTCTTTTTATTTATGTGCATCATTATGACATTTTTAAACATTATCAAACAGCTACAATGAGCCAGTTGTATCTTTGTGCTGAAAGTACTTGTGTAAATAAATTATGCACAACTAGTAAGTAACACAATCAAGACCTATGTCAGATCATATGACTCCAAACTCAGTGAACTTTTCCCAAAACAGCAATTAATTCATTTAATTAATGTATAATGCACACAGAACTCTGTATACTATAATGCATAAACATATTAATATATTTTTCACTATAAGTATACACAATTTTCCTTATTTACTGAATAAGTAACCAGATACCATTCATGAAGCCCTTTCCGACTATGCTAGAAATCTTTCATGCAGCCTCAGATTACTGGCTAAGTAATCTATGGTTGAAACCCAGCCCCATTCCTCATTAGCTCTATAACCTTGACCAACTTTCTGAATAATTCTGTAGCTCAATTATCCTCATCCATTAAGTGGAAATAATACAAGCTGAGGTATGGCAGAGATTAAAGTGGGCTGAAATGAAATTTTGCAAAACGTGGACATAAGCACTTGCTACAGCCTCAACCACATTTTCATTCATGCACTTAATTTTACATTTACAAAGCAGTAAAGGAGTACATGCGAGTTTAGAAAGTCACTCCAGCCTGAGTCAGCTACCAAGAGGCCGAGTCAGAATCTAAACTCCAATCAAAAAGCTTATGCTCATTCCCCAGTTATGCTGCCAGTATAATTTGGTCTCCAGTTATGGGGCTTTAAGGGGAGAGAACACTTCATTAGAAAACTGTTGCTTTAGAGCCAGTAAGATAGCTCAGCGGACTAAGCACCTGCTGCTTAGGCAAGCGCAGGGACTGGGGTTTGATGCGCAGCACCACAGGCTGAGCTGGCCCCGCCCCCAGGGTGCACTGAGCCAGCCACTGAGACCGGGCGTGGAGGTGCATGCCTGCAATCCCAGAGCTGGGGAGGCTGAAAACAGTACGATCACTACGAGTCCCAGCTCCGTACCGAGACCCTGTACCGAGTACATAAAAAAGAAAGAAAGAAAAGAATGAAAAAGAAAACTGTTGCTTTCACTTTACTCTTTTTCTATGATACATGAAAACAGCTAAGTTCTTCTCATTAAAGATAAAAAGATACGACCCTTCAACATCATGAAGATTCACAAAGAATTTCTGTGGCTTTTGACTCTTTTTCAAGTTTAAGCCAATTTTTTCTTTCAATTTCCCATTAGATGCCTCCATAGAAAAAGAACAAGTGAATCCTGAAGTTTTAGAGAGAAAGGAGCAGAACTAGAGGGAAAAATCCTCTGGGTGGTGGTGAGGACAACAGCCACCCTCTTGGTGGGGACTGAGAGGAGGCACTGGAAGATGTCAAGCCAACATCCAACCCCTAGGTACACACACCCACATTCACTCTCAAATACTCTTCTGGGATTGCATACAAGTGTATAGTCCAGAAAATGCTTGGGTAAAATGGAAGTGAGTTACTTCAAAGAAGGTCATTTAATAAGGCACTAGAATCCATGAACACAAACCCTTGCTATTGTTTTCAATTTCTTAGCTGCCTTATTTTATGTCCCAGAGGAAAAGAAGTATCATGAATAAGAGAATGTTGTATTCCAAAATATGGTTGTGCTGATAGACCCAGATGACAAAAAAGAACGTAAGTAGTTGAGATTAACCACAACAAACTGTAAACCAGTGCTGTGCTCCTGAACAGGCCCTAAGAAGGGGGGGGACCCTTGATTTATGCTCTTTGTGGATTTCTCTGAGGTAATTGTTGCTGCGGCTGATTCCAACTACCAATGACAGAATTCCTAAATACTTAACAACTGGCTGCAGAAGTTGCTGCAAACCAGCTCAAGCACATCACGGCCAGAAGCATGAAGTTACTTCTGCCACTTTCCTACTGTCTGGCTTGATCAGATGACTTTCCTAAGGCAATGTGTGTTTATTTCTATACAGTTCACTATGTTCCCTATCCTGCTACACTCCTAGCAGCAGGGCTCACTGTGAAGAGTTAAGATGGAGTACTGCCACAAATGAGTGTGCGTAAAACTCAATAAAATCAGGAAAAAAAAAAAAAAACCAACAACAGTACAATCTGTTTTGCATGCTATACCAATGCCAATTTCCTGGGTTGCTGTTGTACTGTGTTTATATACGTTGTTGACATACAGAGAAGCTAGGGAGAGAAATTTAAGACATTTTGTACTATTTTTTCAACTCAGAGTAGTGTTGATAATTATTTTAGAACAAAAAATTGTGGAGAAACAGGAAGCAAGAAGGTCATGGAAAGGAAAACACAAACAAAGTGAGTTCCAAATACCATACAATATAAAAGTACAGGAAAAGGGCCGGTGAGCTAGCTCAGTGAACTAAGCTCCTGTTTTGGCAAGTGTGGGAACCAGGGTTCAATTCCTGACACCCTATGCATGCCGGCCCCACCCTGAGGCCCGCTGATAGAGTCACCTAATCCATGTGGTGGTGCATGCCTGTAATCCTGGCATTGGGAAGGCTGAAAACAGGAGGATCACTGCAAGTCTGAGCTGCATAGTGAGATCCTGTACCAAATGCATTTTTAAAAAGTACAGGAAAATTGACCCAACATCATATCAGAAAAACAATTATGGTTATTATTAGGTGGACATTATTCTAGATAGGTTTTTGTATTTGCTTCCTTGTTCTGTCTCATAGCAGGACTTTTAACTGTACTATCCTGCTTTGATCTTTCCTGAAGTTCATCTACATACATACACAGTGTCAATGAAACAACACAGACGCTAACACTGATGTTTCTTCATAGAGTTCAATTTGCAAGTATTTCAAGGAAATATAAACACTTTACAGATGCAGCAAATTTTATGATTTTAAAAAGGTCCACACAGCTGCTCCCACTTTCAACTATCATAGCAAGTCTGTAAAATGTTCCAGCCTAATATTTTATCCTTTTTTTAAAAGCTGTAAAATGAGGCTCACAGCAAGTAAGCAACTCGCACACAGTTACAGTGAGTAAGAGAAAGGCCATGAGGTCTCCAAAGTCCTCAGTTTGGGCCCTTTTTATTACACATCAATGGAAACCTACCACCTCAGTTGCTTTCTTGTTGCTGAGATACAAAACCTAACACTCACAGCTGCAAGAAGAAAAAGTTGATTTTGGCCTGCGGTCTGCAGAGATTTCAGTCCATAGCTATCTGGGCATGGCAGGGGAGAAACAGCCCGTGGTGTGGCAGGCAGGAAGCAGAGATGCCAGGGAGGAGGGAGGGGGATGTGCCCTTCCAGGCCACGAGTCGTGGCCTGCCTCCTCACTCAGGAGCACTCAACCATGAACTCCTCAGCGGACCGGCCCATTGGTGCTGGTCTCGCTTCCAGGATCCAATCACTTCCCGATAACCTCACCTGTGAGCACAAGAGGCTTGGGAGAGACATCAAGATAGAAACTGTAAGACCTACTAGGATTTTAGGGCCTTGGACTCTTTACATAGAGCATGGAGTTTAGTGCAGTTAGTTTATAATACACTCAGGGTATGAAAGAATAAAAAGCATTAAAATCTTCCCTACTAATGCAGAAGATATTTCAGATCTAGTAAGAGATTAGGAAGGGCTTGATGTAAAACAACATATTACTGTCCTGCTTCAAGGTTGTATATGATTAGATTTCTGGACTTATGTGTAAACATAAGAAGTA
>NDGM011197389.1:0-17214 GCA_002564305.1 Octomys mimax
TGCAGTGTGTTAATTATTGAAACTGTCCTAGCGATTTGATTTGAAATTGTCTAATTGCTATTTTTTTATCAATAAAATTCTGAAATAAAGAAAAAAAAACAAATAAAAAACATCAAGAGGCAGGGAGATGGCTCAGTAGAATAAGTATTTCCCTGGCAAACACAAGGGCCTGAGTCCAATCCCCGGTTCAGCAAAAAGAAAAAACAAACAAACAAACAAAAACAAAACAAAATTAAATTAAATTAAAAACATCCAAACTTTCCTATAATATACTTCATTATAAACTGCTCCGCACTCATTAAGTTGCTTGTCTGGAGTATCTCCAACATGAATTAGAGTTGTAACAGGACAAAAAGGGAGGCTACTTCTGGGTATGCAGACTTATCCAGATATTAAAATTTCAGCTAAAATTCACGTAGTAAGAGACGGGATGCAGTGGCATTTTGCTCTAGATCATGCAACTAACCAGGATCTTTCACTGTGACAGCTAAACTGCCAGACAGGTATGTGAATTGAACAACAGTCCCAACAATTTGAATGTCATAAGAAAGTTAAGGAAAATGACTCTGAAATAGCTCATCACTGCTTTTAAGGCCAGGAAATATACATTGTTTATGATGGGATATTTTAGAAAGCATTGTATAAGCTAACTGGGCAGAATCCCAAGGATTCCTGTGAAATCACAGAGTGGAAATTTGTCTTCAGTCCTGCTTAGAAAGACTCAGAGATTTTGAACACTTCTATCAAAGGATAAATATGCTAAGACCCATGTTTTCTTCCTCTGTGAAAGTAGGATTACCAATAAGGTTATTATAGAACTGATGACTTTAACTTAATATGCTACTCGAGCAATAAAGAATGTGTCAGAGCCTAAAGAGAAAGACCAAGTTGTTGGGAGAGCATACAACTGATTAAGAAAGGTGTCAGGCCTCATGTGGCAAAGAAATGTCATTTAATAAAAAGTGCCTTGTGATTCACCATTAGTATTATCATACTCTGAAATTCAAACACACCTGCAGCACTGTGGCTCTCCATGTTGAGTGGGTTTTCAGTAACAAAGCTGTTACATCGTTTTGTACATCAGATTTCTTACCAGATATCAGCACTGAGGAGAGAGAACCTGTACATATGTGTTGACAGCTAGGAGATTTTTCCCCAACAGGAACAATATCATACAAAAAAAAACAGGGCAGAGCACAAAACAGCACGACAGGAAACACAAGTATCTCGGACATCGATACACAGTGAAGTCTTTCAGAAGAATCCTAGATTTTTCCACGTAAGTGATATATCAGATGCTTAGTATTAATTATGTTATTTTGCAGGTTCAAAAATAGAAGGCAGCACTGGATCTTCTCAGACAACAAAACAGAACAGAATTTTTTCAGCTACATGCATCATTTCATATTAGAGAGCTGCTGAGCCTGTCTTCCTGAAAAATAGATCCTATCAATCATGGACACTCCGCTTCCCCACCTTTGATTAGAAGCCTAATTGGCTTGGGCTCACTTAAAGACAAAGACCACTAATTTTATTTTAGTATGAGTCACTTTGCTGCAAACAATATTTGTAAGTTACATCTCCCATCTAAACACACAGAATGCCTCAGTAGTATCTAATTACACACACACACACGAAGAATCACCCCAATATTCTGTATATATCACCCAATATTCTGTATATGTTTTCAGTATTGAAACATCTGTCTTAGAATATATACTTCCCTGCTGAGAGAACTTTTGTCTTGACTTTTCAGTGTGGCAGTAATGAAGAATAGAGGTGCTATGTTCTCAATTACTCTGGCTGCATCGGTAAGGAGACAAGGACTGAAAAGAAGAGCCTGCTCCTTCTACACAGGAGCCAGTGGTCCTGAATGCAGTGCACTGAGGAGACAGGGTCTTTGAAGAGATTCCTCTTTGAAGGCAGGGACATCACGGGGACCTGTATTTCTTATTTGGAGAATCTAGAAGAAAAAGCAGGCTCTGGGTCTTTCCAGCTCACCCAGGCCATGTCACCTTGTAATGTTGCTCGTACTGTCTCTCAAGAATGATTTGTCCTTCAAGCTTCAAAGAAAACTTGGAAGATGTTTATGGCACAGAAGAGTACCCTTCTAGCTCAGAGAAAGTAGAGAAGGTGCCCAGAGGTGAAAATAAAAATTTCCTTCAGTATTTCAATAAATGAAGTGAACTAGATAATGAGACCTCCAAAGAACAGTCAATGATGACAAATGTCCACCTTCATAAAATAAGGAGCAAAGCAAGAGGGCCAGTGGGTAGGAAGTCTGAAAAGAGGCACAAGTGATTATTTTAAGTGCTTTAATTAGTGTTACCTAATATAGATGTTACATTTTTTTCAAGAAGTAAAAATCTTTGCTTATTGAAAAATTGAATGAAATAGTTAAAAATTCTACTTTTCAACCAGATATAGTGGTGCTTGCCTACAATCTTAGCATTGCAAGTTCAAGTCAAGTTTTGTCACTAACACCAGTTTTCTCAACACGCTACCTGAAAATGAAAAACAAAATGGGTAGAGATGTAGCTCAGTGTGAAATCTCTAGGTTAAATTTCAGATATTGTAAAACATGACAGTTTTTAAAATCGGTTGGTAGAAGAATCTATGGTGACCTAATCCAAAGACTCTCTCCTTCAATGCAAAAGACACTGATAGCATTAATGTTTGATAGTTTAAAGTTCAGTCCTAGTAGTTAGTGTTAACTGAAGAAAGTCCCCTTATCCAAGTTCAACCCATCTTATTAAGTTAGCTGCATTGAACAGCTTGTCCACATAAGAGCTATAAAAGCTCCACCACTTTTTACTAAATTGTACATGGAAAGTGTGCCTTATCCAGAGCTCCTTCAGGAATTGGCTGATGAAAGAACCAGAGATCATTTTGGAACTTACTGAAGACTTTGTTGTGACCACATCACAGCTGCTTAACTTTTATCACTTTCTACCCATTTCTTTTTATGCCTGTACTCCAAAAGCAGTCTCCAGTAAACTTATACAAAAACCTATTTCTCAGAGACAAGAATGACAGTGCACTTTGGGAAAACTTATACTTCGAAGTCCTTCATCCACTTGTAGTTATACTGGAAAGTTCATAGACAGGACTTGTCCTGAGGACCCATGGCAGGAGCTTTAAAGGCTGTACAGAAAGGGGGAAGATCTGTGGGCAATTAGTCAGAAAGAAAGGCTTAAATAACATGTATAATTTTAAATTGTAGAAAACATCTCCTTCATCTCTTTTAGATTATTTTCTGTAAGACATTCTTGATAGCTTCATCCTTTTCTAAATAAATTCTATTTGTTGGAAACTCAAAGAAGACTTGAGATTTGCTTAAAGATTAGTATACAGGCAAAAGAGAAATTCTCATGGGGTCCAGTCAAATTCTGATAGAATAGAAGAAACTCTTTTCCCAGTTTCTGAAGATCTGGGCCCATTAAGATCTGATGACCTTCATTAGTAGAATAAATATTTACATACACTTCTTTTGACTGGAAATAGAATTCTGTAGTTACAAACTAAAAATTAATTTACCCAGTCCTCTTTCTCACTACTTTAAGAACTGAGAAGAATCATAGACATGTTCACATTTCTTTGGAAAAACCATAGAACAGAGGGCACAGGACCTCATTAACTTCGCAGGCCTTAGAAGGATTTCTTTCAGGTCTGTTATTCGCGCTTGGTGACCATCAGCTCTGCAATCAACTTTCACAATTCTGTGTCAGCCCCTTCACCTCATCATCTGGCTCACTCAAGGCTCCTTGATGGGTAAACCTGCAGGAATCTGGAAGCACTGACAGAAGATCTCCCTGTGTTAGAACCTTCCATTACCTGCCAACATCTTCATCATCAATTCCTTGAGTTAAGCTACTTTCTATTCAAAGTATCAATATTTTGTTCTACCTTACTGGATATTGAATACTAGGGTACTAAATATTGAGAGGAAGTAAGAGAGCAATTGCTTATAAGGTTAGCTTTCAAGTAGTCATTTTAGTTTATTATAGATCTTGTCTCTTTATGACATGGTTGAAGTTTCTAATTTACTGACCTCAAAGAGGTTAGTTAACCTCTGGATTCTTCTTTGTTCAGTGTAAATGTTGGATTTGAACTTTAAAACTTCCTTTTATTTTCAGCTTTAAATTGTATATGTCCAAAGAGTTTAGTAGTAAGAATCAAGAAAAATTTTATTCCTTAAAAGTAACAGAAAGCACTTTATGCATCCAATTACAAGGAGTGGTTACTGTAGTTACTGTATTTTTTTTATAAAGGTAAAATCTGACCTGCACACTTTTCCTGAAAGCCTAAGCTAGCAGCATATAGTGTTGACATTATAAGACATTTCAAAGTGCCGAATAATCTTGCAACAAACCAGGAAATAAATTATGGGTCATAGTCAGAAATTGAACTAATAATCAAGACATGCATGTATGTCTTGTTATATAAAATGTTAGGAGTTTGATAATTAGCATATCAAAACCAGTATTAATGGTATAACAAAATATAGCTCAAAATCTATCATCTGTTCAACATAGCTATGCTTCAGAGTCATAACAGTGGATGGCATCATGTTCATGATCATATATATACATATATATGTATATATATATATTGAAAAATGTTTCTTAGCTTTATAGATACAAGGCTTTACTCTCATCTGATATCTTTTGTCCAAATCCTACTCATGCAAAATTGCTGGTAGAGACAGCTTTTGTTGCTGGCACTCACAGAGCAATTTATAATGTTGGAAAGGTCCTTGCCATTTTCCTAATTGACACTGTAAGTCAGGACTGCATTTGGATCCATCATTGTCACTTAGTTGTCACGCAGAGTCAAACATAAGCTGTGCATTTTAAATAGCCTCACTTTGCTGTTTCTTCTGCCTCAGTAAAGCACCAAGCACATGTTTGGGTTTGGATTCATCGTTTGGCATGACAATGCATTCAAACTTTCAAGTGTGTGTTCAGACTCTAAGCACATTGTCTTGGAACAAAGGACAACATCTTCAAATAGAAGTGCTGTTTCCTTAAAATAAATAGATTCATGGTTTTATTTTGAAAGATAATTTTTCTGTTTTGTTTTGTTTTCCTTTTTGAACTTACTGTCCACCAACAAAACTCTACCCAGAAAGAAGGAAGATGTGAAAGTACTGGAAAGACAGAGCCAGGGGGCCAGAGCCAGGGTGCCGCAGGGCCTTTCTCTGCATGTAGGCAGATGCTTCCTGGAAGTTTGCTGTTCAGCAGACTCGATTATAATAATCTTCTTCAAGGTAAGAGAAAGCATGTAGTCTGTTCTTGTGTAAAAATATGCTGTTTCCTGTTATAAAATTGATTTCCATAACCTGAGAAAGATTCTATTTACAATGTAAATGACTTTTTTCCTAAAAGCTAAACAAAAAATGATATCATTTAACCTATACTCTTCATATATAAGCTGTTCCCCTTGAAGATTTAAATCCATTTGTGCTGCCCTTAATTCCCAACATTTCATCATATAATATAGCTCTCTCCTATATATTCTTTTTTTGGGGGGAGGGTCAAAATCTGGTCATAGAAAAGCCAGCCTTCTTCACCATCCATGTATGCATTTTTCTCTACTTTATCTTCAAAGAGGAGAATTTCTATTGGTCACATTACATGTGCTAGAGTTCAGCGCTCATGAGAATTAGTGTTTAGCCTTACCATTTTCTACGATTTAGAGACATAAACAGAGTGAGACACCTCTATTATTTCATGATAATAGCATCATCTCTGTCTCTGTTACCTGTTTGCTTTCTCTGACCACTTTCTCTCCCAAGAAAATGATCAGTGAGACTCACAGCTGGACTGAACTTCTGTTCAGGGGATGTGTGCACCCCAGCACTCTATTGGCAAGTGCCAGTAGACACGGGGGTGCTACTTCTTCTTTGGGCCTCTTCCCCTTTGGCTTGGCTTTTATCTGTAGATATTTCCTATGTATCTTTTAGAGTATTGCAATCAATGTTTAAATAAAGTTCTAAGTATAGATGCCAGAATAAATGGATTCAGTTAGTGTATTTCAGCACAGGCCCCAGCTTATTTCTAGATGAGAGGAGCCCTGTGTCTGTTGGGCTGAGTCAAGACCGTTCTTCATGGTGACACCTCCAGAACCTTAGAGTTGGCAACTGTCTAAACTGTAAGTTCCAGATCTCTATCTCCTCTCTTTAACCTGCTCTTTCCTCTTTGTCTCTTCCTTTTATAAATTCATGACATACATATATAAATGCATGGTTTAAATTGTTCTGCAATAATTATACATATAATTATACATATAATTTACATATGTATATATATATATAGCCCCTTTCAACAAACATTATAAAGCTATTCAAGAAATAGAAGACTTCACATCATACAGAATATTTCTATTAGATATCTAGCATCACAGTATCTAAACACCCAACAAAGTACAGCAAAATGTGATATCTGTTTTAATAAATAAAACTGTGAAGCAAAAGAAAACTTGAAAACCATATAGCTTTTCTGTATGTCTGAGAGATGTGGAGTACACTGGTAAGGTCAGTATTCTTTAAGAAAGGACCAAGGGCTTTGAAGATTACTAAACCTCACATAGAAACTGGAGATGATGAACTAAAGCTACTGAAAAAGTCTGAGGGCCCCGTTTCCCCCTCAGTGGGACACTGAGGTTTCCCCACCATTAAACCTCCTGTGGCAGAGCGTTTGGAGTATTCCCTATTTTAAAACATTTTTGTTTTAAATTTGGCATTAACTTAACTCAGCTCTTTGAGTGGAAGACATCTGTTACCTGTTATTTCAGAGAAATTGTGTATAGATATGTATGAGTATGTTTCTTAAAAAGTGATTTTCTGTGAAAAATATTTTTATCAATACATATTTAAGTAAACAAATTCATTTGCTCAATAATACCTAATAAGTTCCTTCTATATGCCAGACACTAGATTTGTGATATGTGTTCTATTCCTGCCTTCATAGAACTTAAATTTAAAAATATGTATATTGGAAAAAATAAATAAAGCATTTATGATAAGTAAAAATAAATTAAAATTGGTAAGTGCATTTTAAGGGAAGAAATACTAAGATAAGTTAAAGATCACCGGGTGGGTTGGTGGGCAGAAATATCCCACATACAGTAAATATGATGACCAACAAGACACAATGAAGGCAAGTTTTACCATATGAAATTAGCTACACAAATTTGGAACATGTAAAAATTCAGATTTTTTTTTTTTGTATTAGACAACCATTCTTTCATTGGGAAAAATATCTGATGCCCACAACTTAAAACAGAGAGCTTGAACTTGATTCGGAGTTTCACAGATTCAGTCTCATCAGTTAGCACCACAGAAACCCAGTGGCCAAAAGCAGCAGGCGCTAAGCTGCACATTTCATGTCTGCCGGGAAAAGAGCGCAGGAGAGGAGACCAGAGAGGAACAGGCAAAAGACCGGAGAAAGTTGCCAGATTCGTGTGCCCACGACCAGCCTGGAGCGCACAGACCTGGGCTTCCTACGTCCCCTAGGCCTCTTCCAAGCTATACACGTTTGCACTCAGGTTATCTGTCACAACTTACTACCTCCAGAGATCATAGTACCTGGTGGAAATAATTCCAAGTTAGAAAACTGAAGCATGTTTCCAAAATATAAAATTTATTCTGTAAGAAAATTGTAGCAAATAACTATTCTAAACTCTTCCCAAAATAGGAACCCAAGAACAGACTGCTGTGATATTTCGCTAAGAAAGCTGACTGCTATTATATCCACCAGACTCACATACCCACTGAGAAAAATAGTGCTTAAAAAAACTAACCCTTGGGAATTTAATACTTAGCAAGCACCCGTGGCAAACATTTTTCTGTCGTTTTCTTTAAAAACATCTTAACTCAAAGTGGAGTTTCAATGCTACAGTACAGAGGAAACCTTAGAATTAAATTTGAGTTCATTATTGAAGATATCTTTTGAAGATGCCATTTAGTACAAGTTTAACCAGTTGCTTTTTTCTGAAAGTTCTGATACAATTGAGTGACTTTCCCTCTCCAATGGAACCATCAACTGCTTGAATCAATACTGAGAAAATCATTCTGCACAATACCACCTGGGCTACCGAGGGTAATTTTCCAATTGTAGAACTGTACATATTAGACACCATACAGAAAATACACACCAAGTGCCAAACATATGTCAAGGAATCTGTCTCTCATAGAGGGAATAAACAGAGCAAAGAAAATAAGCTTCAATTCCACATTACATTTCAAAGGAGCTTATAAGCTCTTACAAAATGACAGAATTAAAGAGAACTGGAAAAAAAATCACATCTCTTTTTGGTAATAGAAACCAATCAACTTTGAGCTGCTGATGAGGATGCAATTTTGTGTGATTTTGTGTATAAATATGCCAAAAGATTGCTCAGCTACATAAAGCAGAATGCATCGTAATGAAAGGATGTTAAGGAGGTTCATTAAATTGAAAATGTAATTTCATAGTCAGAGAAGAGTTCTAGACAAAAGTCAAAACATCTGATATGACTCAATCAACAAACTCCTTCCTTATCAACAAACATCACAATCTTGGATTACACCAATCAATCAGATTTTTATTAAATGACCATTAGGTTACTGATAACTTATAAAATCAATGGTTTCCTAATATAATGTTTATATATGCTCTATGGAAAAAGCAATCATTCCAGTTGTTATAAAAAATTAAGCATAAAATGTTTATTAGCAGGTTAAAAGATTTTTACAATGAGACTTGTCAAAGGGAAAGTCCATGTCTATATTCTATCATAATATAAGATGATTTTTTTTTTTTTTTGGCCAGGTCAGCCTGCCCTGGGGGCGGGGATGGTATGGCATGTGGTGTCAGGGATGGAACAGTGGTCCCTGCGCTTTGCCTAAGCCTGTCTAAGCAGGTGCTTTAGACCGCTGAGCTAGCTCACTAGCCCCATAATATAATATACTGTAATGTAATATAATATAATATATATCAGAATTAAATTTTATTTCATATCATAATAGTGACATTAATTTTAAATACTGATCCAAATTGGTGTACTATTACATTTGAAGTATACTCTGAGAAAGTTTGGGTGACCCCGGTTCAGAAAGAAGGAAAAAGACACAACTTGTTACAGTGGACTAGTTAATGGTCCACTTGAGGGGAATGCCCAGCTGAAAACTCTACCCGATTGTTGTCAGAATGACATTAAAGGAGAACAGGAGGGAAAGACTGCATGCTGCTGATTTCCCAAGAGAAGCTTTGTGGCCTCTGGTTTTCCCAATACAAACTCAGCTGTTCTCCTTGTCAGAGGAGCTTAGGTCCTTGCAGTCTCTGGGGATGGCTGCTGTTCTCCTCCAGGAAGCTCTGGTCTTTGCTTTTGGCTTATGTGTCCCTCCCTGGCTCCAGGGCAGAGTTGTTAACCCTGTGGCACACATCCTTTACCCTAAGGGGACCCACATACAGCTCCTACCAATGGTCCTTGGGCTTTTCCATGTCCTTGACTTCATGAGACATTAAAGTGGGTGCTAGGTCTTTGGCTGGACATGTTGCCCTGGGATACAGGTCCTTCCAGGTCTCTGCAGGTCTCTAGAAAGCAGACAGATGTTTGCACTCCTCCATATCTAACCCTAGTAATCCTTACTATATTTTATACTTTTAGAATTCAAATTTGCTTAAGATTTTCAACAAATAAAAATTTCATACATGATTAAATAAAAGCCATTTAATAAGACCTATTTAAATTTAATATATGTTAAGAAATTAACAGAGAATAACCTATAATTCACTAACTCAAGAAATGTCCACATCTTTGAATGTTTGCTAGCAATGCCTAGACTTCACTGAGGATAACACTGTTTATTACAAATGGTTGACTGAAAAATGTGATGGAAATTTCATTATTATATTTGTAGTAAATGGAAGAAAATAATTAGATGAAAACTAGCATTTAAAAAATTTTTCTCATAGTTGGTTAAGAAAGAAAATACGTATAAGCATTTGTATTTATCTTACATAATGGTTGATACATTGTGTCAACTTGAGAAGTTTAAACAGTCTTTAGAAATTTAAAAATTTAACTAAGCAGCTCAACAGGGGACCGAATCCTCACTTTTTGAACATCTTCATCCTGTGCAAAAGAGGGCATTGAGATTGTGTGAGTGCTACACCAGCACTGAGTAGGGCCATCTTGCACAAAATACAAGGGAGGAAAAGAGTCTTGGTCCCTCCACCCCTTTTTCTCTCTTCTTGCTTTTGCTGTCATCTGTGGCCTTGGACTGTTGCCCCTGTGTCATGCCACCCTGCCTTGGAGCCAGCTGATTATGGACTGAAATCTCCACAAACTGTGAGCTAAATAAACCTTTCCTTCCTTAATTCTGGGCATCAGGTATTTTGTCTCAGCAATGGGAGAAAAGTAACCAAGATAGCTCATCTCACAAGAGTATTAGGTAAATTTTCTAGGACCCAAAAATAGCAAGTTAGGATTTCTTATATGTTTATATAAATATTTTTTTCTTTTCATGAGTGGAAAGTTGAATGGATAATAATATTTTTACAGACAGATATAATACCAGCAAAAGGAAAGATATATAAGAATAAAATACTAGAGAATTGGGAAAGATGTCATAATTAACATTTTTTAATTTAAATTGGTATGGTTCTACTCATTTTTGGAAATTAACAATGTGAAATCCTTTAACTCATTCATTGAGATAGTAAAGAAAAATGACAATCTAAGTAGCTGGTGTCATAATTTATCATTTTATCGATCTGTTTTCTGTTTTATATTTATTTAAAATATCCGTATTATCATTTACTTCTATCATAAGCAATTTAACAATTTTAGGTCTTATTCTAATGTGAATCTATCAAAAATTATATATAAAATGTTTTTATTCTCAAAGACATAAAGGTAATATGAGCTATAACAACATGCATAATAGCCCAGTGAAGGGTTCTCTTTCTTAACCAAAAATGAAATTATTTCATTACTGTAATTACTCATGTTCATAGAATAGAAAGCACTGTCACTGAACTTTGCAGAGCTTTACCAAGATGTAATTTATGTTCTGCAAAATGCTGCCATTCTTAAAGTTCAGTCCGAGTGTTATTTACTATATTGCAGCATTTAAAATCAACCAAGTACTGAAATTTTCTAATAACAGACTGACATTTCATTTAACCTTTTTAACTAAAATAGCATATAGAGCTTATGCCTTTGAATCGATCAGACTGGATGAGGCTAATCTTTATTTGATTCAACAACACAGAGATAATAATGTGACATATCACATCCTTTATTAATAAAAATATTCGTTTATTTCTCAGAGGAATATGAGGCCATGGAACTTTTTCAAACAGTGTTCAACATTAGATTAAATGTTACTAAATATACATAACATGGGCATTTATTTAGGAAAAATGTTCTTATAAATTATTTTTAGTTCTTAGCAGAAACGTTTCTTTAAATAGTCAGCTTAATCATCAGGGTCACATTGTGAGGATATATAGAAGATATTAAATTACTAAGAATATATTAAGAGCATGTGACTAAAATTAATATTCAGATATGAATCATGAAATTGATAACCACTACAATTCCTAAAGGTTGATTTTTTAATTATACCTCAAAATAACTTCCTGTTAACCAAACCTCTCACCAATAACAGGAAAAATAGGTGAAAATATTCTTAAAAACCTGTCTAGCTGGGCATAGTGGTGCACACCTATAATCCTAGCACTGGAAATTGAGACAGGAAGACTGATATAAAACTAGCCTGTGCAACATAGTGAGTTCAGGGAAAGCCTAAGCTGCATAGCGAGACCATGTTTCAAAAAAATCAAATCAAAACAAAATAAAAAATACCAAAAACAACATCAACAACAAAAGTGTCTTCTACTTTTGAAGCTTTCTGAGAGTTGTCAGAAGTAGAAATCACAGCACCATGATTATGAAGGCAACAGAGACTTTGCAAGGTGATTCTGAAATTCCAACCTGCATTTTCTGCAAGAGATTTATTCCCTTTCATAAACAGCTTAAAAGTGCCATAAAAAATTCTCAACTGGAAGTGGAAACCAAGTGGAGGTTTTACAAGTCTGAGAGGGATAGAAAAAAACAATGAGTGGGATTTTAAACCTGCAGAAACTGCCAGTGTTTAGAGGAACAGACGTAGGAGTAACAAGAACCTGAAGAAGTCAACATGTCCTGTGCTAGTTCTCCACTTGAACCAGCTGCCAGCTCCCTAGTGATCCAGTAGGTACCAAGCAGAAGGATGCATATAAGTGACTGAGACACTGGAAATCCTCATGGTTTTAGGAAATAACATGTAACTTCCACCAATGATGAGGGCTTGTGTACACTATGAGTTCTCCAGTGAGACGCTACAAAAACAAATTAAAATTAGACTGGTCTTCAGGACGTGAAGTTCAGTCCATAATTTATCCAATTGTTGGCTGAAGGAAGGAAATCTTCCCCTAAACTATCTATTTGTCAGCAGTTTAAAAATATAAAATAAATTAAAAAGTTAACACAAATTTAAAATATCTTCTTCATTGAAATAAAATATCACTCAAAAACCACATGCTTTTTAGTATACATTTAGAAACTGATCTAAATTGAGCATGAAAGAAGCAGAATTTGAATTACTTTATGCATTATATTTGCTGGCTTTATCTCCTCAGAAGCCCTAGAAAAAAAAAGCATAACCCACTAGAAACTAAAATACACAATACTCAAAGTTTGATTTTGAATAACAATGAAAGGAGCCATGACTTTTTGAAATATGGGTGATACAAGGGCTTAGGACAGAAATATGAAAAAAGAGACTGGGGCATCCTATAGTAATAAAAAATTAAAGAGCTGTTTTAAAAAGTGAGGGTGGGTAGGAGGTACACTGCAATAGGATGCAAACTTGAGCATCAGAATTAAAATATAACTCATCACCTGCTACAAGCAAGGTGCCTTGTGATTTCCTCATAAGCTATAGTAAAAAGGATGGGAAAAAACACAATTTTATACTGAAGAAATTTATCACTCACTATCGTCATTAAATGATCAAGATTAACAAAGATCAACAGTGATAAATCCTATTGTTGCTTCATCAGACCTATACCATTAAGGTGATCCCATAGAAATAGTACTTTAGTGATATGTTCTTTCTAAAAGTAATAATTATGATCATATCAAATTTACAAGGCAAAGAAACCACAAAGAAGAGAAAAATTTGTGAAGAGACAAATTATAGAATAGGAAAAAAATTTTGTCAACTGGTCATCAGACTCATGACTCATTTTTAGAGTATGTAAACACCTCAAAAACAAATAGACTTCCCCTCAAATTAAGTTGCAATCAGAGGACCAGCCAAATAGCTCAGCAGATTAAAGCACCTGAAAGCAGGTTCAGGGACTAGGGTTCGATTCTGCCATGCCAGCCCCACCCCCGGGACATGCTGAGACAGCAATTGAGACTGGGTGTGGTGGTGCATGCCTGTAATCCCAGCACTTGGGAGGCTGTAAACAGGAGAAGCACTACAAGTCCAATCTAGTGAGACCCTGAACACCCTATAGAATCTTCCCTAACACACAGAAAAATTTTTTAAAAAGTCTCAATCAAAAACTGTTTGAAATGAATAGATGCTTCTCAAATGAAGAAATACAAATGACCAATAAATACATGAGAAATAGCCCGACATTACTGTTTTTTGTCTTAGCTAATTTTCTCTCATTACTGATACAAAATACCCAACACCCAAAGTTAAGGAAGGAAAAGTTCATTTAGCTCACAGCGTGTGGAGATTTCAGTCTGTGATCAGCTTGACCTAAGGCAGGGTGGTGCGGCATGAATGGTGGGAAACCACCCATGGTGGTGGAAGACAGAAAAAGCAACAAGAGCAAAAGAGAAGGAGCATCCCTCTTTCCCTCTCTCAGGGCAGGTGCAGCACTCCTTTCACCAATCCCAGTACTAGATAGACAATGATCCAAATGGAAACTCTAATCCAGCAACCTCCAGAAAGCCTGCCCAAATTACCATATGATGCTTGGGATTACACATAGTCATAAGCCATAATATCATTCCAGAAATTCAAATTAAAACAACACTGAGATTTTATCTCACTCCAGAAAAAAAAAAACTATCTATAAGAAGTCAATAATATTAATAAAATTGCTAGAGAAACTACAAGAGAAAAGGAACCCTTCCTCATTGTTTCTTTTTTCCTTCTTCATTGCTGTTAGGAGTAAACTGGAATAGGCATTATGGAAACCAATATAGAGATTCCTCACAAAACTAAAAGTAGAAATTCCATTTGACCTACACATTCTCCTTCTAAGTATGGTCCTGGAAGATTAAATACATCATATTACAGCAAGGCATACATGTCCATATTTATAGCAGCACAATTCATAATAGCTAAATCTTGGAAGAAGCCTCGGGGTGCATCATAGACAACAAATGTGCTATTCATGCACAACAGAGTACCACTCTGTGATAAAGATAATAAAATTTGAGTGAGATGTTCAAGAGTGCACTTTGAGACCATTATGGTAACTGAAGGAACTCAGATGCACAAACTTAAATATCACATGAGTTTTCTTGAAAGAGAACACTGGGGGCTGGGGAGATGGCTTATTGGAATAAACACTTCTTTGGCAAGCGCAAGGGCCTGAGTTCAATCCCTGGTTCTGAAAAAAAAAAACACTAATATGTAATAAAGTACAAAACCCAAGACTGGTAATATGAAATAGTGCCGTGGATGTTTGACATATGGGAAGAAACCAAGATTCAGGGCAAGCAAGTGTGGAATGGATGGAAATAAGACTGAAATGGGAGAGGGACTGTAAACTGCTGTGTACACACACAAAGTCCCTACGATGAATGTAATCATCATGTACTAAGTACTTGTACAAATATATATATGAAGGAGTGCTAGAGAGGCTGGGATAGGAAGAAAGAACAACATGTTAAAAAAGAATTAGGAAATGTCACGTTCATGTACCAGTTCATCACAATGAATGTAATCATTATGTGCTGAAAGCATGTACCATTAAAAAATAATTTTTAAATGATGCTCAAAACAAGAATACAAATGTGAATATGCTAGAATCTATAGCACCAGACCAGTAAAGTAGTCTTTAGAATTGGCAAGTTCATCAAAAACAAGAGAAGTCTAAGGAAACATTACAGTCAAGCAGAACCTAATGAGACATAACAAAATGTAAAATGTCATTCCAACTAGTAACCTCAATCCGAAACAGGACATTGTGTGTCCTAGTTTCTTTTCTCACTGCTAAAACAAAATACTCAACACCCACAAGTTAAGAGGGATAGCCTTATTTAGCTTACGGTTTGTAGGGGTTTTAGCCCATAATCCACTGGCTCCAAACCAGGGTACCACATGGCAGAGGGGCAAGAGTCCATGGCAGTGCAAGACAGCAAAAGCAACAGTAGGGAGTGAGTTCACAGCAGCCAGAATTTAGCAAAGCAACAAGGGAATGTTAAAGGTGTCTTTCTGCCCCTTTTACCTTATTCAGACTACCAAGATTAGGTCAGTGCCAAACCAATCAGTGATTTTATTTAGAAATAGCACAACCTTAATCTCAGCACCACACACTCTAGATTCAACCACCTCTGAATACATTCTGTGACTGCATGAGGCTTTGGTGGGTACCTAAATACAAACCATAACAAGGTAAAAGCCTAGAAAACACGAACAAAATGTATAGCTTAGCTAATGATGTGTGTTCTCAAGTATATCACACTAATAAAAGAAGTTACTATGAAAAATTAAAGGACTATAGGAGGATTTTTTGTACCACTTTTATAATGTTTTTATAAATGCAAAACTATTCCAGATGTATCAGTTAGTGGTCAGTCAATATACAGATTTAATACAAGACATATAAAGATTTGTAGGACAAGGCTTGCAATGACTGTCTGCAGAGTGAGGTGCTCAAGAGTGCAGAAGACCTGCCTGTGCACTCCAGATACAAAGGAGCCAGCCAGTGTCCGAAGGCCTGGAGCTCATTGTAGTGTCCTTCTAAGTCTATAGCAAGAGGCCAGTGGTAGAAGGCTGAAGCATGTGCGGCGGAGGCAGGGAGACAATGTCAGGTGTGAAGGTGAAGACTAGAGCTCTTCCATAGAAACAGAAGCACCCTTCCTTCTTCACTTCTCTTTTATTGCATTCAGGGGACAAGTGTACCCAGCCTGGGCCCTCTGCCTACAGCAAGTCCTTTCACTCACACCTACCACTGTGCTCATCCAATGTAGTTGGGTGTTTCCCACTCCAGTTGACATGGTGAACTATCACACTAAAGTATAAAGACTATTTTAAAATCTAATGAGGGCAAGAAGTAAAATTAAAAGTTTATGAAGAGTCTTTCAAAGGTTGGAGATATTTAATTCAGACTTTAAAATAACTAACGTATGCAGGAAAAATATGATAACTTAGTAAATTGTGCCAAGACACTAGAATCCGTTTTTAATGAAATATAAATTTGTATAATTAAGATATGCAGTAACCAAAATTAAGGATGGAGTAGCACTAAAAAGAAAATTTAATAAAAGAGCATACAAGTGAGAAGGACCCTCATGGAAGCATAGTGAAGTTGGAGTGGTTAATTATAACCAGTTTGTTGGACAGGCATGATATGTGATAGCAATTACACACCTATGTTCCTATATACAAACAACAATTTGTGTCACACTATCCTTTTAAACTTCACTCTCCTACCTCTGGGTAAAAGTTCCTGCAAAACAATGATTATCATGATGTTGAAGATGGATCCACATCAGTGTCAGCATGAATACTGCCTTGAATATCTTTCAGGCCCACTAATAGTATCTAGTCCCATGTGATAAATCCATTTATAATCTTGAGTTGGCAATACTTTTTCCTCCTTGCATTGCATAACCTTTCAGTTTAAACACTCTCTGTGTTAGGGAGCTGGGGATCCTTCTGCTATTTTTGTCTCCAGTCTTTGACCCTCTAACAGTTTTCTTTCTACTATTAGGGAAACAGAGAGGAAGACAAAAGAGAATTCTTTTCTGGGACTCCAGGTTTTCTGCTCCCTCGTATTGGATACTAGGGTCATTTCCTGCAGAATTTACCACTACTAAGAGAAAGTAGCTGTATATCTATGCTAACTATTATATACACTACAAATCGGTCCTTCATTTATATCCCCCTTTTTTGTTTACTTTTGTCAGAGATGGGTATTCCATTGCCAT
>NDGM011197390.1:0-14238 GCA_002564305.1 Octomys mimax
ATATAGCTCAGTGGCACAAGTGCCTGCCTGGCAAGAGCAAGGTTCTGAGTTTGATTCCTGGTATCTCCAAAAACTAAAAAATAAAAATAAAACAAATTTATCTAGCTTTACGGATGAATAGTACTCCATTATATGAAAATAATTTTATCCATTCATCAGTTGATAGGCATTTGCATTGTTCCAGGATTTAACTGTCACACGTTATGCCGCTCTAAATATGAGTGCACATATATCACTGTGGTATGATGCTTTCAATTCTTCTTGCATGATACTCAAAAGGATGTTAGCTGGCTCCAATGAGGCCTCTAATTCTAGCATTTTGAGGAATCTCCACACCAATTTCCACAGTAGCTGCACCAGTGTGTACTCCCACCAACAGTGGAAGCATTCCCTTTTCCCCCACAGTCCCTTCAGCATTTATTATTGGTTTATTTCTTAATGATAGAAAAATGTTTCTTAATCTAAGAGCTTTCCATGAATTAAAAAACTTAAGACCCTCAATGTCAGAGGATCTACTTAGTGCAGTTACCCGGTGGTGGGTCCCACAGCATATCTCCCAGTGCCTGGTGTTCCTAATACAGACTTGGGCAGAACTTGATGAGTCTCCTTTGATATATTTCAACTCAGTCCCAAAATTTATCTATGTCAAATTATGCTTTTATAAATATGGGTGCACATACATCACTGTGGTTTTAATTCTAGAAAAAAATATTCAGGAGGTGAATACTCAGTTGGGTTGAATGAGATCCCTAAGCCTAGCTTTCTGAGGAATCTCCACACTAATTTCCAAAATGGTGTGGTATTTTTATACAATGGAGTATTACTTAACTAAAACAAGATAACTTGAGGTTTTTATAGGCAAATGGATACAACTAGAGACCATATCCACAAGTGAAATAAATCACACTCACATGTGGAAATATCATATTGCCTCCCTAGTGTAAGAACCTGAAAGAGTAAATGTAATCTGAAAAAAGGTACAATGGGTACTGTGAAAGGAAGGGAAATTGTTCAAAGGGAAGAGACAACTAGGGTAAGGGAAAGGAGAAAATAAATAAAGAAAATAAATAAATAAATAAAGAAGAAAGAATATATATATATATATATATATCCTTTCAGAGACAGAGAGAGACAGAGGGAGACAGAGAGAGACAGAGAGAGAGACAGAGAGAGAGAGAATATATACATGGTAGTTGAAATAATTGTACTGCTGATTTCTGTTGTTCTATTGAAAGTACAGTTAAAGTTTAAATTTTTTTCTCATATTTTCCCACAGAGAACCTATAGCAATATTTATTATTTCCATTGCATTTATTCTTTCCTAATCCCAACACTGATTCTCTTAGACATTTTAGGTTGCAAATCTGCTCTAGGAATGTGGGATTCTAATTTGGCCTATCAGTCCCCTCAATTGGTGAGAAGGCAGTGACTTGCTTTTAATACTCTAAGAAGGATTGCTAAACTTCCTATAGTTTTACTTTTTCATAAAATAAAAAGAAGTGTTCCAGCTATTTACATGTTAAACTCTTACAATTAGAACTGAAAAGTCACCCCAAGTTCTCATGTCTGTAGAAGCTAAAGGGTCATGGAGGTGCTATGTTCATCATTGGATTAAATAATTAATAAGTAAGGTTTTGTAGTGTTTGCCTGGCTGGTTTAACACTGTTTTTTTTTTTTTTTAGTACTGGGGCCCCATTTGAAGGGTGGACCGCTGGACTCATGACCTAAAAAGGGGAATTTCCATGCCTGGCTTCATCTTTCACTCCCTGCTTCTCCCACATTACTTTTGCTTTAGTGCCCGCTGACTATGTAATAGGATTTCTGATTTTGGAGCCAAGATGAACCAGCTGCAGCTGTACATGTTGAGTTTTGTGTCTCTGTGACCAGGTAAATGACAAACAGATCAAAAGTCAGTAATCAAAAATGTCTTTCTTCAAAAGCCAACATCCAGATGGAGTTTAAACATTGTATCATGTATTCTGAGATAAGGATGTGCTTCATGATAAGGATCTGAATATGTTAATAGTTAATTTTATTTATCCTATCCTTACAAGGAAACTATAAGGTAACTCATTCTTCTAATGAAGAGATTAAAATTAATGGAAATTAATGGGGCTGAGGAGATAGCTCAGTAGAATAAGTGCTTCCCTGGCAAGCATAAGGTCCTGAGTTCAATCCCCAGTACCAAAAAAAAAAAAAATAAATTAAATTAATAGAAATTAAATGTCATATAAGAATTGATCAGATACTAAATACCAAAGTCAGAATGTAAATCCTGATCAGCCCACCACAGTTATTCTCCTTGCCCTGTGGAAGAGAAAGTGTGAGAGCATAAATAAAATAAATGGAAAATGACTGAGTGTTCCAAGCAAAGAGAATAGAGTGATAAAGAGAGAGAGCAGAGAGAGATTTCATGTACTTTTTATAATATTTTGCTTTCAGCTATCTATGAAATACTTTTTTATGAAAAATAAAGTTAACATAAAAGTTTAAATGACAAACCTTTTGAATGCGTTTCAGATAGTCTGCAATGCACATATTCTGATAGAGTTGAGTAAAATATTATCACCTGCTGAGGATCAGCTTTTCATGATTAGTAGGAGATAGGTGGACAGCACTGAAATAGTTTTCTCACTACATGAGAAAGAACAAAAGGACAGTTCATATCTTGAATTAGGCATGCCGTTGTCCCAGTGATATATAATTTTATCAACAGGAATGAAGATGAGAAAAAGTGGCTGTCCTCTATGCCTGGCTGGTTTAACACTGGGCCGAGCTGATGTTTTATCACCACTGTAAGAAGATGTCATTATCTAGGTATATAAGAATTACTCAGGTAAACTTCAGTCTAGGTAAGGCCAGGAGGCTTGTGCATCCTATAAATCAAGGAGTAAGTCCTTACCATTCCTTTAGCTTCTGGAATGTGCTCCTTCACTGAAAAAAAATAAAAAGCAATATACCTAGGTTATATGAAAGGAGACAGCTGACTGATGATAGTGAATTGAATCCTCACCATAAATTTTATCTTGATTTATTTAATAATGTGTTTACTTCCTTGTGTATTTATTGACAGTTGCATGCAACCATTGTTCTGGTTATCATCAAAGCACTGAATACGTTAAGAAACCTATCTCAGACCTGCAAGTTTTCTAAAGGTTCAATAAAAGGTCTATTTAAGAAAAAAATAATTTTAAAACTTTAGCCTTGGGCCGCCCACTCAGTTCCCCTTCTGTGTCCGTTAGAAGCTTTTCTTTCTCTCAATAAATTCTTCCTACTCTTAACGTTTGCTATTCCTAGAATTCATTCCTTGGTTATAAAGAACTCAAATTCAGTATATCAGACAACTAGTGATGGGAAATCATAATTCCTATTATTTGGAGGTCCTATATCATCACTACATAACTTATAATTTTGAACATTATGAACAGAATATTCACAAAGAATTGATGCCAAGATCACCTATAGATTCCAAGACCTGTTGATGTCCCTCATACAAAATAGCATAAGATGTGCATATTTCTGACCAAGCCAGAATGTCAACCAGCCATGTTCTCACGCTGCATCCCTGTGGGTGAAGGACAGAGTGGTCTGCAAACATGGATCAAAAACTAAATCAGATCAAATGGTCCAAGTCACACAGCCTTTGATATTTTTGTCTCACTATGAGACAAAGGAGCCCTGAAGGAGCGAACAACATATCCATGAAACTATTCCCTCAGAAGCACAGGGCTCTGGCCAGATTTCAGTGGAGATAAGTTCAAAGTTGAGAGCGTCAAGTAAACTGGAGAAGGTGGGTGCCTGTGGGTAATATTTCTCAACATTAGCTACTGATAGAAGGAGTCTCACTCTTTGCTAAGGGGTGTAGTACCTGAGCGTGCTTCTTCTCCTAGCATAATTACCTTGCTAAGAAGCAGGCATTTCCAGGTGGGTTCTACAAATCAAGGAAGAAAGGAGCAGAAATATGTTTTGTTCCCAATAAAGATATTAGCATTTTTAAAAAGCCTCTGGTATGAAAATATTGATGAATAAAGGGAATATGCTTCACTTTTATTTGCATAAGAACAATAGTCACTGTTATTCTAATAAAAATTAGATGAGAAATACATTAACAAGGGTATGAGAAAATGGCAATCACTATACAATTTTTGTTTATTGAAATAATAAACAATCTCTTTGAATATTTGTTTAAAATTCTGGTTGAAATGTGATCTAATACCTACTTTTGCTTATGTATAAATGCATTGTTTTTATGTTCCATTCTGTAAACTAAGAATTCAGATTTCTTTATATGATGGCATTGCTAAAGAAACTATGAATTATAATTGATGGAAAATGAACATTTATATTAAAATGGAATTATAAATACACTGCTGTCTATTAAACACTGATTGATATATTATTTAAGCAAAGGCAGAGATATGCATTTGTCACTTCTTTCAACTGTATCATACATGATATCAATGGAGCTTTTATTCTTAAACACAACTTAGAGTCAGAAATAGAAATGAACCTTTGAAAATCTTTGCTGACAAAGTAAATTTCTGCTATTCAATGTTCTAACATTTCTAATCTTTGTCTTCAATCTTATTGGTTTTTGTGGTACTGGGTACTGGGGAGTGAACTTGGGAGCTTGCATTTTCCAGACAGTTGCTTACGCCACTGAGCTATATACCTGAGCCTGTGTTTTCAATCTCAATATCCCAAAAGATCTCAAATTAAGGGTTAGAAGAGGAAGAAGATCTTCACATATTCCTTTATAATTCCTATGTTTTAAATGTGTTTTTCTTTAACTGATAACTGAATCATTGCAGATATTTTAAACTTAGATATCTTCATTCAGTGAAAAATTGTAAGTACTTATTTTGTGCCTATATTAAAAATTATTATAATGGTTTTATTTACCAAGTAAATTTTCATTGTGTCTTTTGCCATGGATACATGTGGATGTACTTTTGGTTGAAAATCCAAAACTTAAACGATAAAAACAGTTCCTTTGTAAATATCTTAAAACCCTAGCTCTTATCCCTACTTTCTGATCTGCTTTGTTGTGTATTATAAATGCACATTCAGTCAGTATTGCTTAAATTGGAATGCTACACATTTAAATAATTCATAAAAGTCTCCTAGCAATTAGATTATAAATTTCAATTACTCTTACTAATTTGTAGTAATTTATCATAGTCGAGTTTAGCCTACATATATCTTTTGTGGTAACTATGTTGAGGAGAAAATGTCTATGTGCTTCTAGGACAAATGGGAAGATAGTGACCATAAATAGTGTTAGAAGCAAAAAAGACATTATGTATATGACTCCTTCACAGAGGCAACTACAACAATCTATAGATATTAGTATAATAGGAACAACCATTCGTGGCTGACAGCAGTCTGAAAAGTAGTGATGAATATTATGTACGAATAGCTCATGGCATATTGTATTAATAGTTGAATTCTCTTGAAACTCTGACAAGAGACTGTTGTTATCTCTGTTTTATACATAAAAATTAAAAATCAACAAACAGCAGTTTTAAAGTATTTTCCTCCTGTCAGTTATCATTCCCCCACTAAGAATGTGTGTATTGTTGCAACGAGAGATCATTTATAAAAGGAAGAAGGAGAGGAAAAAGATGGGTATTTCTGAAAAGTAATAAACAATCTAAGTTTGAGAGTCAACTGCAAAAATTCTATCAATTTAAGAGAAACTAAAAATACATGAAAAACTTAAAAAAAAAATAGTCACAGCAAGTCCTCTAAGTCCCATCTTATTTCCATAAGTAGGTATGGAAGTGGGTAAGGAAAGTGACATCAGTCATGGAATAAAACTTACACTTGTACTTTGTACAAGTGAGTGACAGCATATTAGCCACACCCTTCCCTACTCACTGGGTATCACATAAAGAACTTGTAATTACAGTACAGCCATATTTTTATTGCACTTCAATATAGTCTTATGCCAAAAACCTTCACAATAGAGGTAATAGCTGATTTTCTTCTTACTTGAAATCAAATCAATCTTATTGAAAACCCTAAAATTTCTGACTCCTCTACAAAGGAGTTTTGTGCTCAGGTTGATCTCAAGATCCACTGCCCTGGCACTAAACATAGTTCTTAATCTCCATTTTTAATCACCTTCTCTTTAACTTCTTTTATTTCCAAATTCTGGCCAAGACAAAAACAAGAACAACAACAAAAAGAAAACTTCATCCTTCTCTGCTTAGGACCTTTGATATACTCGTTTCTGATTTCACAAGAAAAGATAAGCTGGTGGGTCGCTAACCACTAAAGTCTGAGTGCTATTTCAAAGTGATTAAAAAAAAAAAAACCCTTAATTGCCTAAAGGAAGATAATTAGAATTCTCCTGAAAAATTGACAGATTTGACAAAACAACCTGCATTCCCTCCTTATAGTACTCTCTGTGGCAAAGCAGCACTGTACCCTGTAACAGGGCCTTCCAGCCTTCATGCTCCCTAATCAGGATGACTAACGTCTCCCAGGATACTACACCAGTGGTCGAAACCACTTACCATCATGTTTGTACTGTTGTCTTCTGTGTACAAAAGAATTATTTCCCTGCAGCTCTGTCACTACTGATTATGATGAGCTTAATTTCCTTTCAGGTTGTTTAAAGGTCGCACGGGCTTTTTCATGACTGTAGGCCTTTGATCTGCTTTTGTTGTTGTTGTTGTTTGTTTATTTTTGTTTTTCTGAGAGCAATTATTTTAGAAAACTTGCAGTTCTGAATGCTTTCTCTTGAGATCTGAGTCTCATCTCAGAATTGCCGAATTTGTGTCTCAGAAATGTCTTCTTCAAGGGCCTGGAATACAGCCTTTCAAAATGCAATCAAGATGGTGGCTATGCAGAGTCTCTGTGGGAGGAGGGGAGCCTAGCTTCATGAGCACTAATCAGGCAGCACAATTGCACTATGCACATGGACCAAATTCTGAAGTATTTGTTCTATCCCTTCACCCCAGTGCTAAAAGCTCTCATCTTCTGTTTGTGCAAATTTGAGTTTACTCTCTTGCCCCCATTTCAGCAGCCTTGACCTCTCTCTATCATATTAGTCTACAATATTTTTTTTCCTGTTTGAGTATCTCTCTTGTAATTTTTTGACATTGTCAAATAAGAAAAAATAAATAAACATGGACCAAAATTCTAAATATTTTAAGAAAGATGGAAGAAAGAGTACTCTCTAATAAATATAAAGAGTACTCCCAGATAGGTGTATATGCAAATCCATGCAGTCTGCATGGAAAAATTGAAACCAGATCCTTCTGATCATGTAGGAGGCTTCTGCAGCATTCTCTGTTTCTGTCAGTGCATGAATTGTGACCTCTGGTTTATAGTTTTACAAAAGCCAGAAGGAGGTTATTTTAAAGTATCTACTACTTTAGGCCCTGAAAGGCCCCTGAGGCAACAAAACACAAAAGCCTTCTTAGAAAAAAGGGAAAAATGCAGACCACAAAACACAGCGAAGTTTCACTGTTTCTGACGGTTCTTCAGCAGAGAAAACAAAATACAAGTGAATTTCCCAATAAATTATCCTGCCACAAAATATTAGCGAAGTGCAGTGTTTTTGTTCATCTTTTCTATGTGTATGCCTATTTGTGAATAATTTACCAAGAGAGATTCATTAGTAGCTCTCTTTCTGTTTTGTAGCTTCTAATAAAGTTAGGGGACTTTGCTTTCTAGTTTGATCTTTAGGACTTAAATTGCAATAAGGTTACTTTTGTGTGTGAAAGTCAATTTGAAATATATTTAAATGTACTGAGATTCTTGGATGAAAGGGACTAGATAAATAGTGATTCATGAAACAGTAGTCAGCACTTGAGTTTTTTTTCCTGTCATTTTTCAAATGCCTTTTGTCCTTGTTGTTACTCTCTCTGGAATTCTGCACACTATTTTCCACAAGTCTGTTCTGTGTGTCATCATAATTTACATTTACAACTGCTAAAGGTGAACTGCTGAGAGTGATAAATCACACATGCATTCTTTAATTTATCATATTCATTGCTCGGCATGATTTTACTCAATGAGTTTCTGACATATGGAATTTTTACTAATGCTTCTAATTCAAAATTGGTCAAATAGTTCAGCATATGAAAGTCTATCATTTGTAAGAATCACACATTAGTTATAAGTACCTGACTGTCATTTGTTTCTATAAAAAAATAAATAAATAAATAAAAATAAAACAAATCTTCCTTTTCTTTTTATTTGTGGGGTGGTGGTGGTGCTGGGGTTCAAACTCAGGACTTGGTGTCATATGAGACAAGACTCCACCACTGATCCACATGACTTCTTTGTGCTGTCCTCATTTCTAGAAGAGTTTTTAGGAAACCAGGACACAACATAATCTCTTCATTGAAGCATTTTTTTTTTTTTTTGAAAGCTCAGCCATCCTTCCACAACCTTTGAGTCTTTAAACTGATGCATTGAAAATCAATACATTTTCACTGAAACATGCAAAAATCCAGAAAGCCCTTTCTTATCTTATCTTCACATTATTAATCAGTGCCTGGGCATCGTTATTTATTCTTTAAAAGCATAAACAATTCACGTTCATATAAAACATAAACAACTTGATTGTAAGTTAAGATTTCCTAGTTTTATTGAACAGAATTTGAACTCGGAAAATACATTCAATTTGGATGAGTACTCATTATGTTTCTTTGCTTTCTGCTGCTATAAATCATATCAAATACTAATTAATTCATAAAAAGAAAATTTGCTTTAGCTTCTAGAGGCTAAAAGTTCTAAGATCCAGGAGCCCCATTTTCCAGACTATTCTAAGATGGCAAAACATGAAAGAGTATTTGAGCACAAGTAGAGCAGGCAAGAATGAAGTGTGGGTGTCTGGCTCCAGAAGGACCCACGTGATAAGAGCTAAGCCAGTAATTTCACAAAGGCATTCATCCTCCTTAATGGTCTAATCATCTTTAAAGGGAGCTCCCTAATGCTGCCAGAATCTAATCAAATTTCAGAAAGGACACATTATATTTAAGCCATAATAATATCATGTTTGCTTTAATCAGCTGAAGATAAGCGTATATTCCAGTTCAAATACTGGTATTCTTTTATTCTATTATTTCTTACAAATTATCCCAGGCAGCAGCCCAGGGATAAATTTGTACTTACTGTACATTATGCATTATAGGGATTTCATTACAATTTTTTTTTATCATTTAACTTAATTTATGTTTTTTAATTTTTATTTATTTATTTTATTTTATTTTATTTTATTTTTTGCAGAACCAGGGATTGAACTCCGGCCCTTGTGCTTGCCCAGCAAGAGCTTATTCTACTGAGCCACCTCCCCAGCCCTTATCATTTAATTTTAAATACAAGTAAATAGTCATCATTTTAAGTCTTTAAGCTAGTGTAGATAATAAATATTTCTTCTTAACATTTAATGTTTGTTAATTTTTTAAAGTCCAAAATTTCATATATGTATATATATAATGATTAGCATTTTTCTTAATGTATTTGGTAGAGGATCTCACTATGCAGCTTGGACTCCTAGTTATCTTCTTGTTTTCAACCTCCTCAGCTCTGGGATTATAGGCATATGCCACCACATCTAATCTCAGTGCCAGGCTCAGTGCACCTGGGGAAGGGCGGCACAACATGTGGCATGAGAGATCCAAACCAGGTCCTTGCACTTGCCTAGACAGGCACTTAGACAGCTGCTCTATCTCTGTGGCCCAGCTTTGATTGATTTAATCATTGCAAGAAAGATTATTTAGTAGTTTACCTAAAAATCATTGCAAAATATTTCATAAGACATAGTTAAAATGAATATGAATGCAAAATCCTAATAAGCTCATGCATTTTGTACTAATCTGATTTATAGTGTATCAAAATTCCAAAATTAATACAAGAAAAGGAAATTTCCTCGACTTGAACAATTCAAGGCCCAGCAAATAATGAATAAAGATTGAGAAAGTTGGAGGTAAGTACACATATGTACTATATTTTAATTCATCCTGTTACTCCTATCAGGATAACTCAAAACATTTATTCAAAACCTATTTCTAGTGTTTCTCTATATATCTTCATACATAAATGTACAAAATATGATAATTTAAAGATATTTCATGTATTAGTATTGCTAATAATATTGTTTTATATTGTTTAAACCAAATGAATTTTGATCTATAAATTTGATAGATATGTGTTACCATATTATATTTTCTACATTTTTTTCTTTCTCCCATTTTTACTTGAAGAAATGCAGTGAGAAAAAGAAAGAGAAAAATAATAGAGAGACACTGAGATTTGTTATCAGGAGCTATTAAAAAATAATAACATCCCAACAAAAGCTCAACACTTACTTGTTTACATTGATTTCAAATAATCACGGATTACAAGTTTCCAAAAATCAAGTGAATGTAAACAAAGAACATTTTCAAAAAATTGTAGCAATGGCTAGGTCATTAGGTCTGTGGCACAAGAGCCTGCCTGGCAAGCTCAAGGTCCTCAGTTCGATCCCTGGTACCACATGCTATGCCAACTCCAAAATCCTGGGTGTGCAGTGCCAGCCCCAGAAATTGGCGTGGTGGTACATGTCTGCAATGTCAGCACTGGGGAGGCTGAAACAGTAAGATCACTCCTTCTGAACTTCTCAGCGAGACCCTGTATCAAAAGAATTAAAATGAAATACAAAAAAATTACAAAAAGATTAAAATATAATGACAAATGCATATTGTGACAAAAGTTTGTGCATGTCAAAATGAACAAAGAAAACCAAATGGAGAAGCAGAATTACAACTAGGTAGAAAATATGTACTTGAACTACAATGACTAGTTGATAAAATGCTTGTATTTTCTCCTGTTTTTTATATAATGTGATGAAAATATTATAGGTTAGCTTTCCATCGCCATAACATCAGATGGATAAATGTGTTCAGAGAAAGGATTTATTTTATATAACAGTTTGGGAAATTTCTAGGCATGCTGGGTTGGTCTCGTTGCTTTTGTGTCTTTGGACAGGCAGGATGTGATGGCAACAGCACATGCAGAGCAAAACTCATTCGCCTCCTGGCTGGGGACAGAAAACATCCAGAGAGAGCCAGACCTGTGCCTTGTGTTGGATGTGTGCCAGTCACAAAGGCCTCCCCCTAGCGTGCACTTAAAATGTTTGCAGTACTTTCCAATAACGCCATGATCTGGGGACATTTTTAACTCAGGAGTTTTGTGCAGCATTCTGTATGCAAAGTATAGCATGTGCTCACAGGATGAAGGGTATTTTAGCTCGAAACTGATGTAATTGATTTCACAGCCACTTCTTTTTACCCTTTGGAATTTAGGTACAAATCTACACTTCATCCCCTTCTGCCTGCCTTGTACTTATATCCTGAAAACTTGTTTTGTCTTGTATTGTTTGTCTTACTTTTTCTTAGTTCACGTTTAAGAATAACTGGAAAACCAACTGAGAACAAGACAGTTTCCTTCCTTTGTATGTCTCAAATATTCATGCAAACTGTCACTTTAACATGAGTCAAAACACCAGCTACTTTGAAAAGAATATTTGGATGTAAGATGTTACACCAGGTGAATGTAGTTCAACATTTTGATCTCAGTACTTTTTGATGTCATTATTTATTAGTTTAAGTTTTAATAACATTCATACCAATAATTTTTATGAAATAGAAATGTCAAAACCCAATGAGATATATTTGGATACATTATACTTATACATAAGTAAAGTTTAAATATTTGGTTATTTTTTTTTTTTTTTCGCGAAACCAGGGATTGAATTCAGGCCCTTGAGCATGCCAGGGAAGTGCTTATTCTACTGAGCCATCTCCCCGACCCCAATTTTTATACCTATTCCTATAACTTACTTAAATAAACATATTTTTTCAGACTCTTTGAGAATAAGCATAAACTTGTCACAATTTTCTATTGTTAGGAATGATCAAGTAACAGTTGATATTAAATGAATGAAACCATATCAGTGCCTTCAAAGCCTCAATAACAACAAAACCCATTGTTCTCTTTCAGTATGTATAATAGTTTGTTTCATTCATAATACTAGTTTATACAGTTTACTGTGCTATTATCTGTTTGTTTCTTTTTATAACAATCTTTTGGTTTCTGTTTTGTATAGAGTAACTTCTTTGAAGATAATAAGACATAGTGTAACAACTATTGTTATTTTCTTAGAAACTTTTTTTTAAACAGGTAGTTAATTCTTCCTATTCTTTTAAGACATATCAAACTGATTTCTTGAGAAATCAAATTAATTTTTAGACATTTTAAAGTTAATTGTATGAGTGAAGGTCATAAGAAACAACATAAAATTATTATCTAAAAATATCAGAAATAACACATTGTATCTTCATTATATATAACAACTCTAACAAATTGGTTCAATTTATTGCTTTCATGTTTTTTAATTGCACAAGTTTTTTCTTAAGTTGAAGTGATATAAAGATGTCTAAGTATAAAAACAGTGAGAGTTTTTGACCTCCAGCTTGTATGAGTCCACATTATAAGTAAAAATCAAACATATTTCTTCAGAACATTGTGTCAAAACTAGACTGTGAGACAGTTTTACTCTCAGAGGCTTGAAAACAAGGCTACTAGAAATAGGAGAGTGGAAGAAGGAGGGGAGGGGAAGGTTGATCAGTGGGTCCCAAGTCACGGTTAAGGAAAATGCACTGGAGCACACTACGGCCCCGAGATCTCCGTCCCTCCCTCATGCTCCCCTTCCCTCCCTGACTCCACATGTGCACCCATATGTACATATATCAAGCTATTCTATTTAATTTTGTTTGGATTTATTAGTTTTATTGAGTTTGTAAAGAAAAAGCAACTGTGTGGCCTTCTTAGGAGGAGCTCTGTGTCAGATCTGCCCTAGGTACTTGTCATTTTGATTTTTGGGCTCACTGTAAGATGTTTCGAGTCAGGCTTGGTTATAAAACACTGTACAGGTCTTTCTTTGCAGCTGCATCCCACAGGCAGGCCTGACAACCAAACTAGGAAGGAGGGAGCAGCCTGCAAGTATGGGTGATAGGAAATACACTAATGAATGCTCACCATCTCAACAAGTACTAGGAAAAAAGGAAATCAGCTGATTTTCTATGAAATATATTAAACTGCTTCAGACACATCACTGAAAAATATCAGATGACTGTGTAAAGTCACACTACTTTAACGGATGTCATTTGTAATATTCTAAATTAAAGATATATTTTGATCCCATCCCACTTCCTGTCTTTTGCCAAAATGTTTCACTCAATATTCTGTCCAATCTTTAGCATCTTCATTTCTGTCATCTAATTGAATAGAGTTTGCTTCCTCTGTTTATCTGCACAGCTGGCCTCTGCCGTGAATCTGCCACTGGTGTAACAGTACTGGATAGTCGGGACGGGCATGCTCACAGCTGGCTCACAGCTGCCTGCCTCGCAGGGCACACTCAGAAACCCCCTCCTCGCCACTTCATGGATGATATAATATTTTTGATTTTGAAAATGCAAAAAAGTTATTTTTGTCATGTTTTGACATATAATTATTTGTACAATCAATAGACATGTACTATCTGTGAAATTTTCAACAATGCCTTATCAAATATAAATACCTAATAATTGAGTACATTTTTCAACAAATATAAGGATTTGAGTCCCTTTCTAGCATCTGACACTTAAAATAATTATTCACAAGATTAACGGTTCTGCATATTCATGTGCCACTTAGCTCTAGAAATCTCGAGGCAGATTCTATAAATCTCCTCATAACAACACTTGGCACGGCGTTCAATGAGACCCTGTAATAATTATAGTAATGATCACAATAATGACGATTTGATCAGTGTCCCAGTTGGAGAACAGATGGCATGTCAGAAAGGGACACTTGAAGAGAGTTTAGTAAAGCGATTGTTTATAAAGGTGTGAGCTATTTACAAAATCCCAATGAGTACTAGCGAGGCAGTCTGGAAACAATCCCAGCAGTAAGGTCACTACTACCCTGGGAGTGAATGGGTCAAGGAAAGGAGGGTTTGCTGGAGCCCAAGAAAATAGGAAACTTGTGCGCACGCGCACGTGTGTGTGTTCGTGTTGTAGCAAATATGGGCACCTGACAGGATATCAAATTGTCCATTAGTTTTGCAAAACATCCAGTAAAGCCAGGAGGGCAGTCCCTGGAGAAACTCCTAGACCAGTTTTTTTTCCCCATAACTTCATTGATAAACAAATAGCAATGAGACAGTTTCAAATCAAATCAGTAGGACAGTTTCAATAA
>NDGM011197398.1:0-10881 GCA_002564305.1 Octomys mimax
CTCAGCAAGCTCCATGTGACAGTTTCGTTGAGTGGATCAAAATTCTCCTGAGAAGGACATAAACTAACCCAGGTGTCTGGTAAAGCTTTAAAAGTAGAGGGCAGCAGGGACCAGATACCATAACCTAACTCAGTAAGAAACTATTGGGCAGTCTATCAATGGCTGAAACACCATTTCTTTTTTTCTACCAAAAATGCCCTACAAAAATTTTTTCTTTGGTACTTTTAACTTCAAATAAGCTGGCAGATCCTGCTTTCCTTGCCTTTGAACTAGGACTCTTGAACTACATTCGTCAGTATGTAGGGAAAAGCCAGATGAGTCCCTGAGGTAAGTTTCGGTCTCTGAATCTCATAATTACTAGAGAAAACTGCTGTTCAATCAGTTCCATCTGTTGGCTGGGATCTTGGCTAGAGCGCAGCTGTGAAGGCTCTGGGCCAATGGGTTCTAAGGCTCAAAAAAGTTGCTCACGAATCAAAGGAGGTCCCGGGAAAGCTTGCGGCTACCCTACATTTTAACTTCAATTCAGAAAACTGTCAAGGAAATCTCAATGACTTCATAGAGTCAGATGGTCTTCAGTGTAAATTTGTGCTATGGTGCTTCTAACTTGTGTGACTTTGTGTTGATTAATCTATTTTTGGCACAGTTCCTGAAGCCATCAGGGGACAGGGACCATAAAAGTACCATACTGTGGACATGAAGAAGGTTGGATGCAACATATGCAGGAAGCACTGGAAAGCAAGTTATCAACTGAAGCTAGTTCATTTTCTAGACCTCTTCAGAGTTTCTGAAGAGTCTAGGAGGATAGATGACAATAGCAATGCGGGAGTGTTTTGGCCACATAATTTTGTTTGTTTGTTTGTTTATTTATTTATTTGATACAGGATCTTGCTATGCAGTTCAGACTTATAGCGGTCCTACCATCTCAGCCTCCCCATGACTGGGATTACGGTGTGTGCCCTGGCAAGGCACGCAGTACCAGGGTTTGAACTAGAGACCTTGTGCTTGTCAGGAAGGTGCTTAGAGCACTGAGTTATCTCCCGAGCCCTTGGCTGCATAATTCTGTTACACTTGAATTTTATATTTAGCTTTGCATGATTCAGAACAGGAAAATCATCTTTCCATGCCTTCTCTTGATTCTGCTTCAGTGATTCTCAGCATTGGCTGGACAATGGAATCCTCCAGAAAACAATGAAGATATCAGTAGCTTTTTCCCATCCCCAGAGGTTTTAATGTAATTGGTCTGAATTGTGGCCTGGATGGTGAGATCAGTTTAATAAGATAATTTTGTTTCAGGCATCAGTTCATTGAATTACTGAAAATTTTCAGGTGTCAGTGTGGTTGTTTGTAGGACACATTATCAATCTTGATCTAGAGCTGATGTTATTTCTACTATACTATGCCCATAGAAAATACCACAACACAGTTTTTCTTATCTTTTAAGTCAGTATGCCAACTGTGTGACACTGGGGCCATCTTATGAGTAAAATAGCTCTGTAGCTCCCCAGGGAACATGCTTAGAGGTAAACCACAGTCAAACAGACTTGAGTCAAATTATGCCCCATGGTGACCCGGGGAATTCTGCTTCTTTATTGAAATACAAAATAAAAAGCCAGAGATCACATTCTAATTACAGGGGTTTGTGATCCTCTCATATTAATGCGTGCTATATGATGTGGCCTTTCTTCTTCTTCTTTTTTTTCTTTATAAATTTAAGCTTCTTAAGATTTCACTCAAGAACTATTTTTTCAATTAGGGTATGCTGCCACCAGGTGGCAATAAGGGCCTCATCTGTGATTACCATCTTTAAAAAATGTTCCTTCACAATTCTTTCATTTATGACTTTTTGACAAAGTCAATATGCATTTTCATCTTAAAATTCAATGTGTAAACTTTAGTCAGGTGTGATGGTGCACACCTACAATCTCAGTATTCAGGAGACTGAGGCAGGAGGATCATGGCAACTTTAAGCCCAGCTTGGGTTACATGGTGAGTTTAAGGCCAGCCTAAACTATTTAGTGAGACTTTGTCCCCCCAAAATGAGAAGCTTTACATGTGTAATTGAACTTTGATAATTTAATAATTGTAAAAATTGCACATATAGATATGGATTATCCTTAATTAGTAGTCAGATTACATTTCTTCTGTCGCCAAATTTTGCTGTTAGGCTTTTATACGATTGAACATGATTGTGTAACTTGGGATGAACATGTGAAAATTCTCAAACTTTGGTGTCTCAAAATTTCTAGCAATAAGTATTTGCTGTTGGAGACTGGTGAGTATAGCCACTTAGAAACATTCAGTTAATGAATTGATTTCTATCAATGCTTGTCTTAAAAAGCTCTATACTTCCTCTCCTCCAAAGAAAATGAGCTAGAGAGGAAAATAACCCATTTTTTGTTATTCATGGGTATAGGTATATTCTTCATGCCTAACTCCCCCTGATCAGAAGAAAGCAAATTTTCCTGCTTGTAGAAGAGCAAAACATTAAGATGATGTGCTGGTTAACTTGTGTGAAATGATGATTGTGTACAATGACTTCCCTTCTATGAGATGAGCTTGGGTTTTATACCATCCTAGGCTTGTAGCAGGTCATCTTGGACACAGTGATTTCACAAAGAAGCAAAGCTGTTGTTAAAAAAGTCATATACACAAAGAGGAACTGGTGATGTCTTTGTGCTTCCCACGAATACACACCTCTCTTCTGAGGAAGTGAGGCCTCCCAATTTCCCCTCCTTCCTGTTGAGATCACACACAGTAGAAAGCTTTGTAAGGACCCACAGCAAATTGATTTCAGCTGACATTGATTGTATCATCAGACAATAATATTTGTGGTTTTAATCTTCCTGACTGTAACTCTTTGGAGAAGATCCCAGAACTTCATGAAGATTTCTACAGAGTCAAGCCCCCATCTCTGCAAATTCTGTTGTGGTTCCTTTACACCACCCTTTCCTCACTTTCATCCTGCATAAGTTATCAGACGTCATCCACAGTTGACTTTTATCATGTGCCAAAGTGCCCTGGGAGTCTTACTTGGAGATGATCAGAATCTTTCTGAGGACAGGGATGGTCTTGGAAGGAAGCGATTCAGCATGGAAATGATCTGGAATGAACAAACTAGTTTAACTTTCTTGGTATAGCCTAATCTTGTCGCAAATTCCTACATCACATGTCCTCCAGAAAGTCATTCAATATATAGAGGTGTAAGTACTCATTGATCTATATGTTCTCTACAAGTGCCTTGTTCCCTGCAAGGCTTCTGTTGTCCTTGCTTTCTTGCACACCTGAGTTAGTTACTCTGAGTTATTACTTGAGTTTGAGAATGATTAATTCTAGGCCTTTCTGTGAACATGGTATTAAATGGATCAGACAAGTCAATTTCACAGAGGAGCTTACTAGAAATTCAGAATTTTAGGCTCCAGCCTAGACTTGCTATTATACAATATAATTTAATAAAAGCCCCAGGTCATCCATGTGCACAGGAATGTTTGAACCAGACTGTGATTCTAGAGCAAGATTTAGTAAAAGACAATGTACAGGTGATCCCTAGACCTATAGGGAGATATAGGCCTCCACTCTCTTTTCACTGACACCTTCCCGTGAGAAGCATTTTTCCGATTTTAGGACCTTAAGTACAGAGCCAAAACACAGATGATGAAAGTGAGGCTCAAGTGGTAAAATAACTCCTGGAACACTCTCTCTAAAGGCCCAGCTCCACAACTGCATGAGCGGCTTAATCCATGCTTCCTTCAACCACTTCAGTGAGGGACCTTGCTTGCCCTGTTCAGCTGTGCCCCACTGGGGCTCTGGTTGGCAGTGGATGGGATCACCATTTGTCAGACAGTTACTTACCTGTGGGTAGCTACTTTCTTTTTCATTCATATGATGAAAGTCCTTTCAGAAGTGGTGTGTGTGTGTGTGTGCGTGTGTGTGTGTGTGCATGCGTGCGCGCTCCTGTCACTTTTGAATTTGTTTTCTGTGCTCTGCAATTTAAGTGTCGACTTGAGTCTCCCTTAGGAAATATTTGCGGCATTTCTGGGTATTTACAGAGTGCTGGTTTATTTTCCATACTGGTAGCACTCCCAGGAGCATGGCCCCATTGTAGAAAACTATGAAAGGAGAGTGTTGAGTGGTTGGGTCGCCAAGACACCACAGAGACTTCCAACAGGTTTGTAAACTGAGGCAACGACATACACTTGTAAGTCTTCACTTTCTTCCTCTATAAAATTAAAATGATTTCTATGAGGTGATTACACTACCATGTGAGTTTTACGGGATGAATAGAGAAAACAATGGCTTTTAGACAAAAGAGACTCAGAATCTCAAGGGCCCACAGTCAGGAATGCCTGAACTACAAAGCTCAAGCCCATTTTTTCCTTCCCACTGTGTTGTTCTCAGACTCGTAGAAGACATCTCATAACTAATGTTCTTTGAATTTTGATGGCATCCCCTCCATCCTCCATTTACTTCCCCTCTTTCTATCAAGACATCATTTCAGATTTAGTCCCTTGGAAACTAATGTCATAACTAAAATCATAATTGATGGGCTTCGTGCAGAACTCAAGGTGAAGCAGCCGCTGGAGTGAAGCAGGCTCTTCCCATTTGCATTTCAGGTGAGTCAGCAAAACACGGCATACAGTGGAGCCTGCATTGTACTAAAGCTTGTTGGAAGGCACCGATCATCCAATTCTGGTTGCATTTATATTGAGACCAGGACAGTAGGCTCACCATGAACCAGTAGTCACCCTGGTCACCCAGTAAGATCTTCTGAGAAGGCCAAATTCCAATGTGGAAAGTCCCTCCCTCTTTCCCTCCCTCCCTCCCATGCACACCATAATACTGTCTTTCCCTGACTCTGCTTGCTTTCTCCAGCTGCAGAGAGCCATCCTCTAGAAGCGATGCTTGCCTGACTCTCTCTACAATTAATCCTCCTCAGAAGGCAGAGAGAGCTCGCTGGCTGACACACCCTCGCACAAGGTCACTGCTAAAGCTATGAGCTCAAAATGTCCCACTTCTAAAGTCTAGGACACTCGCTTATCACTGTCCAGTTCTTCTACCGAGAAGCTAATCTTGGAACACTTAACCTGAGGTACATAGTTTCTTTTCCTAAGTAACCCTGCATCACATATTCAAATTCTTTTACCATACTCTTGAATATCTCATTCTAAGGCTAGCCAACTATTTTAGACATTCATTCACTCACTCATTCCTTCATTCTTCCATTTATTCTATAATGTATCAGCATTTATTGAACCATCTCTAAGGCCAGATTCTGCTGTGCATCAGAAAACAGTAAACCACGCACAGTCATAGAGAGTCAAAGCCTTCTGGAGTTGACAGCAACTCATGTATCAATCTCAAATGTTTTGCCCTTCCAGTGATTGTTTTTGATGTAAAAGATCCAGTAGAAAATGAGCAGGCACAGTCCCTGCCTTGATGCAGGTGACATGGCGCACTTTGCAGTGAACTCTGAAGAAGGAAACAGTAGACACAGAGGTATAATATGCCAGATGGTGGAAATGATAAAAGAAAATTAAAACTAAAGAACAGGAAAGTGAGCAATGAGCGGCTTTACCCCTGGTAGAACGACGAGGGATGTCTTATCTAATAGAGGATGTTGGAGCTGAGACCCAAATGACGTTAGAAAACAAGCTGTGTGGACATCTGGGGAAAACATGTTCTGAGAAAGGACAGCAAGAAGATTACTTTGCTGAATTCAAGCACCTACGATATATGAATGGCAATGGAAAACCCAGCTCTGACAAAAGTAAACAAAAAGGAGGATATAAATGAAGTACTATTTGTAGTGAAAAAAATATATATATCTGTATTTACAAAATAGTTAGCATAGATGTATAGCTACTTTCTCTTAGTTCAATGAGAAGAAAATTTTGAACTAATAGTGTTTGGACAAGATATCATGTCTGCATCTTATACTATGAATACTACAAAGACAATATGCAATGTAATAATTATTGTAACTGTCCTACTAACATGTTTTGAAACTGTCTCATTGCTACTTCTTGATAAAATTAATAAAAACACAATAAAATAAAAAAGCATAATTCACTGTAAAAAGATAATGGAAATTATTCATTAAAGGATATGACATATTAAAAAGAAAAGAAAAGCCAACAAGGAGGAAGAACTGTTTGAAGAACAGGACAGGAGAGTGGGCTGCAGTGAAGAACAAAACAGGGGACTGGAGAGAGGATGTGGGTTCAGATGCAGCAGGCAGCTTTTTATTGAGTATTGTGTGCGTGGAAGACTGGATTTTACTTGAGGTAAGAAGAGAACTTACCAATAGGGTCTCAGCGGGGAGGGGGTTGTCTGATCTGACTTGGGTGTGGAGAAATTCACTGTTTTGTATATGGGGATTGGATTTCAGAAAAGAGACACAAGGAGGTCATCAAGGATGATTCTCCAAGTAGGAAGGATACTTGGACAAATGTGCTGAGAAATTCAGGTTAGATTGGTTTGAGGCCAGACAATATTTACAGAAAGGTCAGATCTGAAGTTTGAGCAGAAGAAAAAAAGTTGAAGGTAATTCCACGACTTTTACTGTGAAACACAGAATGAATGAGATTGTCATTTACAATATGAATCAAATAACTTTCAGTGAAAGGTAAAGCTAAAAATTGAGATAAGAACTGTAGTTGAAAGACATCATACTATCATGTCTCAATATCCCACTGATAACTCCCTTTCTCCTCTTATACTCTGATTGACTGTGTTCCCTCTCAACACAGGGCATTGCCCTAGATTTTTTCACATTAAGTATATAGATTTTATGTATAGGTAGTAGAAACAAGGTACTATATGATGCAATAAGATGATGATATTTGTGCTTTGGAAAGCCTACTTTGGCTGTAGACTAGAGAAAGGAATGGGATAGCATTAGCACTAATGGAAGGGAACGAGGTAAGAAAGGATCGCAAGATTAGGACTGAGAAAGTGGAGGCTTGAACTAGAGTGATGGTGTGTTAGAAAAATCCAAACAGCATAGGGTGGTTCTGGAGGCACTGATTTCTCTGTTTGCTGGAAGTGACCATCAGCCATGTAGCTGATGACCATAGTCATTTGGTGAGAAAAAGCTTGCTTAGGGTGCTCTGTAAAAGAACGTAAAACATCATCCAACCAGTATAGAACATACAGAGGAGGTTAAATGCGGTCTTCTGGGTGGGGCCCTCAGGAAACTACAAGCTATTTCCAGGAAGAGACAGCACAACTCTTTGATACCTCAGTGGTTTCAAAATTTTTCTTCATGAGGTTCATTGCTTTCTTCACATATATTCCTCTCTTCTCCCCACAACCCTCCCCCTCAGTATCACTTGGAACACTTCATTTCTGCAAAGGTGGGCTGTTTCTCCTTATGTGCTTTTAGAGACCTCAACAGTGTAAAAAAGAGACAGTACTGCGGAATAATTAAGAGCACTACCTTTAGAGTTAAGACCTGCTTTTGCAAAGCAGGTCTACTACTGATGAACTTTGTGGCTCTGGGAAAATTATGCAATTTCTTAGAACCTCAGTTTTTATACTTATTAAATGGTTAAAATTATTGCACTCATCTTATACAATAGTTATTAAGACTTAAAAAGATAATTCCAGAGTACATTATTCCTGATATTATGATTTATAAGCTAGAAAGTTAGCACTTCATTCTAATTATAAGCAAAATGCTAAAATAAATCCAAGATGTATTCTCAGATGCACAAGCAATGATTGCTTACAGGGCATGCAACTGCCTCCACACTTGGAGAGAGATAGGCAACTGCAAAGAAATACAACTTGCTAAAGCAGGAATCTATGGGCTTATACATGCATAGAAACCTGAGAAAGTTTAAGACTGAACAATGATAAAGAAAAGATGGAGGCTCAATGTGGATATTGGAGAAAAAGTACCTACCTGAGGTCCCAGTACAAGTGGGCCTCACATTTCTATAAGTTTTACTACACGAAGCATAAATGTGTTCTCACAAGTGATTTCTGACAAAAGTCCTTCATGATTTGCATGTAAGAGAGGGAAATAAATCCTTTGGAAAGTGATTTAAACAGATCCCAAGCTGATGAAGATTTGTTAGAACCTAACTGACTTCGGTAAAAGAAATAACCATCTCCTGTCCACTGTAGCCATCCTATACTACCTGAGATGAGACAACAATTGAGAAGCAACTGTTGCTTTGAGAAGCAATTGTTGCTTCACACAGTTCACAGAAAACACACACACACACACACACACACACACACACACTTCCACATCATTTATGAACACAGATCCAAAAGCCTCAGTGAAATATGAACCAGTGAGGGCCAAGTGGGATCTATCTCAATATGAAAGGCTAATTCAACATTTGAAAATATGTTAATAAAACCCATCATATTACCAGATTAAAAAAGAAAATCACAGTCATATCGACAGATGAAAAAATAAAACCTGACAAAAGCCATTGTCTATGAGTAATAAAAACTCAGTAAACTAGGTGGAAGAGCTCTTTCCAGCTGGAACCATGGAGGTTGCAGAAGAGAAGAAAAAGAAGGTTCCTGCTGTGCCAGAAACCATTATGAAAATTAGGTGGAAGAACTTCAACTTGAAAAAGAATATATACAAAGACATGTAGCTAACATCAAGTAAATGATAAAGCATTCAACTTTTCCCAAGAAGGTTGGGAATGCAAAAAGGATGTTCTTTCACAACTCATTTCCATAGATGTATTGAAAAGTTCAATCAGAAAACAATAAAGTGAAATACAAACTGATATGGAAGGGACTATAACGCTTTTTTGCAGATACCATGATTATATAGAAAACCCAACATAATCAACAAGAAAAATATCCTGAAACCAATAGAAGATTATAGTAAAGTTTCAAGATATTTTAGTACCCCAAAGTCAAGTGCTTTCCTGTATACCATCAATGAACAAAATAAATTTGAAATTAAAACAATGTCATTCACATTAGTACTTTAAAAGTGAGAAGCATACATATACATCTATTAAAATATATATTAAGATCTATGTGAGGAAAACTATAAAACTAGAGAAGAAATCAAAATTACTGTGATAAAATCAGCACGATGCTGGAAAAATAACAGATCTGAGGATTGATGGAATACATTAAAAGATGCAGATAGAACTACAAACACACTCAGTGATCTTATCTTTGACAAAAGGGCCAAACATGTTCACTGGAAGAAAGATAGTCTCTTCAATACATGGTGCTGAAAATACTGGCTTTCTACATTCCAAAGGCTTAAAATATACGCATGGTTATCATCATATGCAAAACTATAGCCAAAATGGATCAAAGGTTTATTTATTTATTTATTTTCAATACAGCAGGTTGAACTCAGGACCTTGCACTTGCCAGGCAAGTGCTTATTCTACTGAGCCATCTTCCTGGGACTTAAAAGTTTAAATATTAAAACTGAAACACTAAATCTTGTGTCAGAGAACATAGGTAGAAACCTTAAGGACAAGGGGTAGGTAAAGAGTTCCTGAGCAAAAATCAAACTACATGGTAAATACTTCAAAGAATCAGCAATTGGGATCTCATCCTTTTGAAAAGATTTTGAGCTTCAGAAGAAATTTCAAACAGATTAGAAGGAAAACCCATGAAGTAGGAAACAATTGTAGCAGACTGTCCTTCAGACAAAGGACTCCTATCTAGAACGCATAAAAACTTAAAAAAAAAATCAGGCCTCCACAATTGAAAGACCCAATCCAAAAATGGGCATCTGAGATAAGTATAAACTTAACAGGTGAAGAGATACAAATGGAGAATAAATATATAAAAAAATGTTGACCATCACTGATCATTCAAGACATGCAAAATGAAACAACACTGAGATACCATCTTATACCAGACATAATGGCTATCATCAAGAAGTCAATCAATAACATGCTAGAGGCTGTGACGGAAAAGGAACCATTGCTCACTGTTGGTGGCAGTGCAGGCTGGTACAACTACTATAAAAATCAGTATGGAGATTCCTCAAAAATATAGAATTGGGGGTTCCATTCTAGCCAGCTATTCCCCTCACAGGTGTTTTTCCAAAAGAACTGAAATCATCAGACCACATAGATATATGTGTACCCATGCTTATAGCAGGGCAATTTGCCATAGCTGAAGCTTGGAAACAATCCAACTGCCCATCAACTGAGGAATTGATAAAAAGATATGGTACTTTTATACAAGGGGGTATTACTCAGCTATAAAAAAAACATAAATTTGAGGCTTTTGTGGATAAATTGATACAGCTAGAGGCTATATTGGTAAGTGCAATAAATCAGCTTCACATGTGCAAATATCATATTAGCTCACTGATGTGAGAACCTGAAAGAGCAATTAAAGTCTAAATGGTACAATGGATGCTATGAAAGGGAAAGCAATTGTTCAATGGGAATTAAAAACTGGGACAAGGAAAAGAACAAAGGAGAGAAGGGAAAAGATATAGTTTGGTATATATACAGAATATTTTGGATACTTGTATTGTTGATTTTTGCTGGTCTTTTGAAAGGAGTATTTAATACTCATTTTTTTTTTTTGCTTCTTACCCTGAGTTTTTAAGCTTCTTTTTATTGCTTTGTTTTGGTTTTTTCTTTGAATGAATTTTACATGTTTATATCTGATAATCTGAACAAATTTGAAGATAGCATCATGTAATACATCAACCCTTGTTGAATATCCTGTTACTTTGTTTAGTGAAATCTTGCATCATTTTTAATGCTATGTGTGTAAATCACTATTTTGTATTCCTTAAAAATAAAAAATAAAGAAATCAAAGAATAAATCAATGAAGAAATATTTTATGTTCAAGATTAGAAAGGTAATACTGGCAAGATGTCAGTTCTTCCTCTCTCTCTCTCTCTCTCTCTCTCTCTCTCT
>NDGM011197402.1:0-13111 GCA_002564305.1 Octomys mimax
TTATATATATTATATTTATATAATATAATATAATTATATTATATATAATTATAATATATATATAAATATAATATATATTATATAATTATAATATATATAATATTATATATATAATAATATATATATTATATATAATATAATATTATATATTATATATTATATGTAATATATATATATATATATTCCCATTGCTCATGGTGGGAAATTTCTGTCTAACTAATCTGCTGCATTTTCCAGTGGCAGTTATACCTTGCACAAAATATTCCAAAACTCAACTTTTCGAGTGTCTTCCAAATTCTTAGTTCCTTCTCTGCTCCTTCTCGTTCAGCCTGGAGAAGTTATGCTCTGACCTTGCAATTATCTTTATCTTATGTACGTAACATTTTCAGCATATATTTTTCATATAACAATTTTTCTAATTCAGAATTAAGTATATTAAAGTATCGCTATTTGAATTGCTGATAGGATACATTTTCCTCTGTGGATTCAGCCAGATGTAGTTTTTTTGTTTGTTTGTTTGTTTAATCTTCCTTTATTTTAATTTTAATGATTGGTGTTATGATAGTGAATTTGTTGTTCATTTTTCACTTTCAATCACCATCTAAATTTTTCATGTATGTAGTATTATCTCTCCATTCAATTAGTCAATATAAACTTATAGTCATTACTCTTGGACGGTTTTTAGTAGCACAATTTTTAGTTTCCCTGGCTTTCCTTCTTCTTAGGGTGTAAGTGCAAATCTTTCCTGTCTTCAACACAAAACCCAGAAGGGGATTTCTTTTCACTAGACAGCAGTACTGTCTTGAAATGCTCTGCGCAAACTCCACTGGCGTCATGATTTTCATCTCAAGCTTCACTGGCTCTTCACTTAGCACGCTGACTGCTGAAGGGTTTCTCTCCTACCCTCGTCTCACTCGGTCCCGTATACCGTGACCAAAGTTCTGCTCCTGACAACCACCCATGACGGTGTTGCTCCTCCTGCATGAGGCGCTCTGAAGGCTTCTGCTCAGAGAGCCTGTGGAAGCCCACGGAGAGCCGAGCCCATGCTGATCGGGCCCCCTTCCCAGCAGCCGAGATCACCCCGTCTACATCTAGCGCTGGTGTTCACCTGCTGTCTCTCTCACGTTGGCTCAAGAACGGAAGGAGCTCTTCTGAGATTTGATGTTCTATTCAGTTTCGATAATGAATCCCTTCTCCGTCTGGGCTAGGATGATTCCTAATTTGCTTAAGTTCTCTATTTTTTGTGAAGCTATGCATGTCCTCCCTCGAATACCTTCCTAGCCCCACTCTATCCCACGACAATCGCTCAGATGTCGTCTATTACTGCACTTCAGTGTGCTTGAGGGGCCCTTATGCTCTATCTAGCAGCGCAACACCTGGAAGCAGTGGGAAAATTGAGCGTATAGCATTGTACCCTAGAACTTCTAATGCAGTGGATCTGGGGCAGGGCCAGAGAATTGTCAGTTCTAGCCAGGTTCTAGGTGATATTTCTATTATTAGTCGTGACAAGCCTATTTTAAAATATACCATTCTAAGGAGTTTGGGGAACTATCTAAACAGTATAGGTAAAAGATAGCAGGTAACAAATTAATTTATTTGACAGTCAGAAAGTAATGATACACTGTTTCTATCTTATAAATGCTAGTTGTGTTTTAAATGTAGCAAAAATTTAATTGAGTTTTTGAATATGGCAGTCTTAAGTAGAAAGTAACAAAGAAACAGCAGTTTTATTTGTCTGGGTTTATGTTCCTAATACATCTCTGAATATCTAATCCTCAAGATTTATAGCAGGACAAAGTATAATTTCAAATGGATGTAATAGTAAGCAGAAGCGTTTTTATTTCCTCAGAAATTAAGGCTTTTCCTTTTGCCACAAACCAAGACTAGTTTACAGACTGTATGATCATTGTGGATGATGTGTATGTAAAGCCTTGCAAAAAGGTTTTAAGACAATTAAATTGATTGTCAGGAATAAAGATGTTTTCAGATACGGGGATTTTTAGGGTCTTTCGCACTTCAATTGCCTAGTGTGATTCTTTGAAAACTCCAACTTATTAGAAAAGAATGGCCCTTGCCATATGGGCAACATTAAAAACATCTGGAAACATCATCAAAGAACCACTATATATATATATATATATATATATATATATATATATTTACTTTTCACTGGTGTAAAGAAGTCATTGAAATTTTCACAGATGTTTGAATCTCAGAATCCCTGGATAGTAGGAAATTGAAGCAGACTGCTAGCAGTGACCAATCGATTTCTCCTAGGAAATATACTGCTACCCCATGGAGGAAAATGAGGAGTTGTTTCTGATAGGAGCAAGTTTTCTAAATAAAGTTATGAATACAGAATTTAATTTGTCATTGAATGTCATTCTAATCTATGAGGCCAAAGTCATCTATGTTCCCGCAGTAGTTATAATTAGAATCACATCCACAAAGGAGTATTAGTAAATTTCATGCATTTCTTTGGTCTAATGCAATTAGGAATTTATCTTGTTATTTTGGATGCCTTTCTCTATTTTAATTCTTTCTATATCCAATTTATAATTGTACAAAAAATAAAGTTGTACATTCTATAACCATGCCAAACTCAGTAAAATTATTTTGTTTTTTTTTTATTTTATATTTTTTAATTTAATTTAATTCTTTTAATTTTAGGGAAGGGTCTAAAGGGTGCTCAGGGTCCCACTACTAGATTGGAGTCATAGTGATCTTCCTGTTTACAGCCTTCCAAGAGCTGGGATTATAGGCGTGCAGCACTACACCCAGTCTCGATTGCCATCTCAGCGCGCCCCGGGGTCGGGGCTGGCATAGCAGGCCTGGGGATTGAACCCCAGCCCCTGCACTCTGCCAGTAAAATTATTTTAAATGTAATATGTAGTTACATGTTTCCATTTAGATCATGAGGAGTTTGCACATGACTCATGTTTATAAACCAACATTTCTAAACTAACTGGTGAAAATGCATACTATTAGAATGAGTTGGGCATTTTGCTCAAAATACATAAGATCAAATATAATTCCTTTCTGATATCACTGATAAGCCCTCTGTTTAAGAAAATGTAGGACATGAAGGAAGAAATAAATAGCACTGTGTTTTCATAAATAGCTCTTTTTAAGAGACTGTGATATTATGATCTAGTTCAAACACATTATTATATATCCTCAGTATTCAAAGTGTGGTCTACAAACTAGCGGCGCAGCGTGAGCTACACTAAGAAAATTGTTAGGGCTACCTATTCTCATGTCCTGGAGCAAAACTTTTAGTTCAAGAAGAGGCTCCGGTGACTGGCTTTGACAATGTTTCGCATTCAAATTCTGCTATAGAATCAGGTAATCAGGATTTTTCAAGGAAAAAGATTTAATGCAAGACACATAATTTACAGGATTATGTAACAATAGTAACCCAAAAAGTCAAATACAGAACAGTACAAATTATCATCATGTACATTTAAAATGCACCAATAAATTTAATTAATAAAAAAGAGACAGCTATTTTGAATATTAACAACCTCAAGAATATAGCCTAGGTCTTGGAGCCCATGGCAGTGACTCCTTCTGCAGCAGAAGGCACAGGTGTCCAAGATGGAAGGGTTAAGGTATGTACTGGAAAGCCTATAAGCTTCTGTGGAAGGGTAGGGGATCTGTGCTTGGAGCCAATAGACACAAAGATCAGAGCTGCTCCAAAGAAAACCACAGACAAAACTAAGCAGCCTCTCTCTGCTCTTTTGGAGGGTAGGGATGGGTGGGAGGTGACATGCTGTTTGGAGTCTCTGGCAGCCCCCCTAGCTGAACTGCAGCAGAGGCCTCTAGGATTCTGGAGTGAGATCCTTCCAAGGAAACATCAGTAGGAAATCCTACTCTCCCCTTCTCTTTTGATTCCTGTTCTGACAACAATCCTCAGGGTGGTCTTCTATGCCCAGAAACCCACTGACTCTGTTCAGCTGGGTAATCCTCCACAATAGACCATTAATTTATCTACCACAAACATTAGCATATTTAAAATTAAAATTATTCTTTATTTTATTTCTGTTGGCTTTGAGAAATAAAAGCTACGGTTGTAGACTTAAGTGAAAATTAAATGATAATAATACTCATAAGAATGATCATGATTGGTGGTGTGAAGTAATACTTGCTGTGTGCTGAAGACTGCTGTCATATTTAAGTGCAGAGAACCCAGTGACAGTGAGATGCAATTTACCTCAAACTACAACTACATGAGATAAAGTCCCGTGTCTCTTATGTATTACATAGCACAATTACAATCTGCCTTGTTGAAAAGAAGAAAATATAACCAAATATCCAGTATGAATTATAGTTTATATTTTACTAAGCTAGATCCATGGAACAACGTTTTAGTCCCCCTTGGCTACAAATGCTCAGTTGTCTTTATGTAACATTTTATCCTCATTCCTTGTCCTTAGGATGCTACAATTCTTTGTATGCAACCCTGCAAATGTCAGAGGGATGGGACTTTTATTGTCCCATGATGTATTAAAGTACATCACCTTTTGGAGCTGCTTGCCCACTTAGATCTCATGGTTTAAATTAGAAGATTAATTTATCTCAATTTCTTCCAAAGTTTTGCAGGGCCCTGTAGTGTCATGATTGCAGTAGACACATCTCAGATTCCCCTGATTACAGTTTCTTGAACGTACCAATTATCTCCAAGGTGTACTCTATAGAAAAATTGTTTTGACAGTGAGTTTATTCAAGTAAAAATATTCAGTCCTACCATGCACTGAAAAAAAGGAATCTACCATATTTACTTTATGTTCGCAAAACCATCATATTGAAATTTGACATATACTGCTTAAATTGTTTCACTTCTAAAGTTACACAAAATGTTAGTCAAGAAAGGTAAATATTACATTATTCCTTTATGTACATCACCATGACAAAACAGAGTATATTCCAAGAACATAATGGTGATTAATATCTGCAAGATATCTTATATAAGAAATCAATTATAAGACAAATTAGCTGATTAAAATTCAGGCCAATAATTTGAATAGACAATTCTCCTAAAATGGTGTATGGATTATCAATAAACACACCTAAAGAAACTCAATTTCATCAGCCATAAGGGGAATGCAACTAGCGACCAAGATGAAACAGCATTTCATATCCACTGATAGGGCTTTAATGATCCAGTCAGAAAGTCATTAATATTGGCCAGGATGTGAAGAAGTTAGTAGTCTCATACAATTATGGAAAGTCTGTTATGTGGTACAACTACTTTAAAAAATGACCTGATGGTCCAACAACTTGTTAAACATAGAGTTATATAACACAGAAATTTCATTCATAGGTGTTTACTTATAAACACAAATGGGTACATTTCGCAGCACAGAGTGTACGTAGCAAGAGGAGATTAAATGCCCTGCCTATAGTTTGCTACAGGGTTTGGTTTGAGGTTAATTAAATGTTTTAACATTAAATGTACTAAAACCCAAATACTTTAAATAGGTGAATTAAATGGCATATAAGATCCTAATAAAGTTTTAAAAATAAAAGTCTAAAGGATTTAAAATTAGTGCAGAAAATCTCCAAAATTCCCATAGATTATCAAAAATGTAGAACTGAATTCTTATTATAGTTTTGAAAATTTACTATTTCCTCAGTCTAACATGTTAGGAGTGTGGAAGTTGCCTCTATATCCTAACAAGCAAAGAGCAGGACAAACTGATAATACCAATAATTCTCAGCTACACTGGAGCAATCCTGTCACAGCCAGCCACTGCCCTCCAAATAAGGAAGACAGAAAATGCTGAGAACTACAGTTTACTACAGAGGAAATCCATGAAAATGTATATCATAGGAACCATCATCTGAGTAGGAAAACATGAAGAGTAATTGACTTCTTACTTTGGGGGACTAATGTGGACAGATCTGACAGTTAAAGACTCCAGAGGTCCCTATCACAAGGGGTCTTCTAAGCTGTTGTGAAATTTTCTACCAGAAACTCAAACCAATTCTGCACTGTGAATTCAAGGAAAAAGAACTTTATGTTATTAGCAGGAGGAAGTAGAAACAAACCATTTTACAACATACTGAAGCATTTTTGTTCTACCTAAGAAGGCTTGACCTTTGCAGAAACTATTGTACTATCAGATTTGTCTTGAAATTTTACATAAATCTAATCTACTGGAGAAAAGGAAATAAGTACACACCCCCCAGTCTACAGCAACCTTCCCTGTGCAGAAATCAAGAATTCTAGTTCTCTCCAGCCATCAGTCATATCAGGAGAGGGAGGGACCCTCACAACCAACAGAGACATTTGAAATCAAAAGAAACAGGCCCACTAAAAGACTCAGAACTAGTCAAAGAATTGTGGAGGACAGCCACTGCCTTCACACCTTGCTCTTAGGTAACATGCATTCATTTATCCAAGCTGCTGTCACCCAGTGTAATATGCCCTGCCTATAACAAAGTCTTAACAGGCACATGCAAATGTAGGGAGACTCTGTATGCAAGACTCAGACCCAACTCCTATGGCAGGAAAGCTTGAAATTTTAGGGCAATCGTTTTTAAAGACCATTATGATTAGTAGGCTAAGTTTTGAAGGAAAATGTAAACAGTATGCAAAAACAAGTGGATAGACGAAGACAAAATTTTTAAGAAATAATAATAAAAAAAATATGTTAGAGATATAAATTACCATAACAGAAATAAATGGCATTAATGAGCCATTTATCTAATGCCTGAGGAAAGAATCTCTGAGCTAGAGCATGTGATAAGAAATATTTTCAAAAATTCAAACAAGTAAACAGATTGGGACAGTGGGGAGAGACAAGAATAATGGTGTCTATGGGAGAACTACAAACAACATGATGCAACAAAAAAGGGAATTCATGAGAAAGAGAAAGAAAATAAATAGAAATATCTGAAGTAGAAATCACTAAGAGCTTCCTCCAAAATGTTGTCAAAGAATGAACCACAGTTCTGAGAAGCTCAAGTGTTACAGAGTAAAACGCATACTAAAAACTTTTACTTATCCATATATATCCTATTTGAAGAAAATAAAATATAAAAAGTGAAAAAAGACAAAGAAAAAAAAAACATCTTACCCACAGTAAAGATGAGAATTATATCTAATATATCTTAGCCTGTTGGCCTGCTTGCCTGCCTGCCTTCCTCCATTCCTTGCTTCCTTCTTTCCTTCTTTCCTTCCTTCCTTTCGTTTATCTGTCTTTCCTTTTTAAAATCTTCTCTTAGACAGAGTTTAGCCTGGTCTTGAACTCATTCTGTAGCAGCCCAGGCTGACCTGAAACTCACAGTGATCCTCCTATCTCAGCCTCTCAAATGCTGGGATTACTGTGTGTCCCACCACACCTAGGGAAAAGTTGTCTTTCAAATGTGAAGACTCTCTCAAACACAAATTGAAGGCATTTGGTTATCAAAAACTTGACCTTACACGCACTATTGAAAGAAATTATTTTGGTTCTAGGAATTGAACTCATGACCTCAAGCTACCCAGGCAGGTTCTGAGCTACTGAGCTACATCAGAAACTAGGATCTAACTAAGGAAATGAAAAGCTTCGGTTAATACCACCATCTTCTAGAACCCATGGCTGATAATATTTAGAGTACTTCCTTCCTCAGGGTCCCAGGATAAAAATATATACAGTTATTGAATGCTTTATCTGAAATGGCATTCTATTTGCACATGATCTCTAGGCATTCATATGCTCTAAACCATCTCTCCTTACAATAAGAAATACAATGCAAATGTTACATAAGTAACTTATGTAGAGTATGAGCTGGTCATTGTGTAGGCAATAGCAATGAGAAATACCCTGTACAGTACAACACAAACAGCACAAGAATAAACACCCAGGACATGAATGAGATACAAGAAGAACCAGTGTTGGAGAGACAGAGGAACAGCAGTGGCTGGATACTAAAATAGTCCATATGTACCTATTGCACAATTTGAATAAATTCAATGTATGGTCTGGTATCCAGCCAAAATCAAACTTTGTCATTCTGGACCTCAAAAAATATATACTTTTAATCTGTCGTTGGTTTAATCTGAATCTTCAAATCCAGAAAAGAAATATGTCCAGAGTATATAAATTACATCAAATAAAGTTATGCCATATATTCATAGAATTGTGTTTTGAATATGTTTATGAATCGTTATATAACTACAACCACATAAGCAAGCAAAAAGTGTGATTGTTACGAAGGGCCGGTGAGATAATTTAGAAGACTAAGTGCCTGCTCTGGCAAGAGTGGGGACCAGGATTCAATTCCAGGTGCCATGCATGCAGGCACCATCCCTGGGGTGTGCTGAGCCAGGGAATGAATTTGGGCATGGTGGTGCAAGCCTATAATCCCAGCACTGGGGATGCTGAAAACAGGAGAAGCACTATGAGTCCAAGCTGCATAGTGAGACCCTGTACTAAATATATAAATGAAAAAAATGTGATTGGCATCATTTGTGTCTAATTGTTCCCACAAAGCCTCATGCAGTTATTGGGCAAATTTCTAGATTTTGATTAATTCGTGATCTACAGGAATTATGCATGTGAGCACTGTTGATATGATGGGTGTGAGTGCTCCACTCAGCCTGGGGTGGATAGCCGGAATACAACTTGCAGGAGACAGACTTCCTCTCTGGCCTTTGTTGCCACTGCTCCTCCCATTGGCTCTCTGTTTTTTGCCACCAACATGAACGGCTGCTCTTTGCCATGTGTCAGGTGGCCTTGGAGCCAGCTGAGTCTAGACTGAAACCTGAACTGACTGAGCTGAATAAACCTTTCCACCTTTCATTTTTGGTGTTGGATATTTGTTCCAGCAATGAGAGAAAAGTAACTGAGACAGTGATATTCATAAGTAATACCAAAAAATGAAGGAAAGAAATGAAAGGTTTTGAAAAGGAATTCAATGTTATTTAATTTAAAGTTACCTTCTAGTGCTCATTAAATTGTTGTGATTAGCCATGCATATACTGTTACTTTCAAATCTATAATGGCCATTTGCAAGTGCTATTGACTTGTAAATGTATATTCCAAACTCTAGGGAAATCATCAAAAGAATAATCTCTAATTTACTTGTAATTACTTATAAATATATATTAATTCTGGTGAGAAAAGTGAAAAATAAATAATCTTAATGGTGAACTAACCACCACCAAATGCTGAAAATAGTATAAAGAAAAAAGTAAGAATGACATCAAAAGTAGCTAAAAAATAAACAGCAAAAGGTAATGATCATGATAGGTAGTGATCTAACTCTATCAGTAATCACTTTACTAATCAATGGTTGAAGTGTATCAATAAAAAGATAAGAGTGTATAAAGTCAACACCATTAGTTATAAGAAGCTCTCTTTAGGGGGAAGTACCTGCTCGGGCCCCTCTCCTGTCCCTCTGTCAGGACAGGAGCTTTCTTTCTCTCAATAAATATATTCTGCTCATAAAAAAAAGAAGCTCTCCTTAAAAACAGAAATCCAAATAGATAAAAAATGTGAATGAGGACAGATTCGCTATTTATAATATTAGTCAAAAGTAAGTGGGGTTATTTAAGTGAGTCAAATGAAGAGTCAATTCCAGACTAAGAAGTTATCAGAGATAGATGCACATTACAAACAGATAAAACTCAACATACTCCAAGAAGACACATCATTGTTTTATGTGTATGCACGTAAAAGAAGAAAAAAACATTCAAAATATGCAAAACAAAGGCTCACAAAACCGTAGGTAGAAATGGACAAACTCTTAGTTGGAGACTTTAATGTCCCATAATCAATGGAAAGTTCAGCAACAACACACAAAGCAAGTTGAGCCATTGAGATACTCAACCAACTGGATATAATTGCCATCAACACAGTACTTTATCAAACAACTTCAGATTATACATTCTTTGTAAGGTGTCAAAAAAGGAGCACCATGATACTTGCATCGTAAAACAACTTTCACTAAATTGAAAGAAATGGAAGTCATACAACTTCTGTATCAGAGGTCATCAGAAATAAAATAGAAAGACAGAAGGGAAAAATTCCCAAGATAAATCAACATACTTCAAAAAAACATAAAGTAAGAGAGTTCCAAAAGAAATTAAAAGAAGACATGGTTGTATACAGCAGTATCTCTGCACTTAGGAGGCTGAGCCAGGAAAAAACTTGATGTACAAAGTGAGTTCTAGGCCAGCCTGAATTTACTGAAACCTTGTTTCAAAAAGATAAGAGAGGGAGAGAAGAGACAGAGAGAGAGAGAGAGAGAGAGAGAGAGAACAGACAGAAGAGAGAGAGATAGAGACAGAGAAACAGAGAAATGTAAAAAAATATGGCACACACCTGCAAAACTAGTATTTGGAAGACTGAGGCAGGAGGATCACCACGAGTTCAAAGCCAGCCTGCACTGCCTAGTGACACCTTGTCTCAGCCCCACCCAATATTTGAAATTAATTGAAATTTAAATCTTGAGTAAACAAAACTAAACAATTAAAAATTAATTAGAAAATAACAGAATTAGAGCAGGGAAGGAGAGTCAACAAAACCAAAAGCTAGTTCTTTGAAAAGTTCGATAAATCAGTAGTACTCTGTCCAGCATAAATCTGAATAAATAAAATTATGAATTATTAATATCAGCAATGAGGGAGGAAATATCGCTATAGATTTCACTGTCCTTAATGGGATAGTAGAGGATTACTATGAATAAATCTATGCCTATAAATTAGATAACCTAGATGAAACAGACCAAATTATTAAAAGATGCACCCGCCATGCTTGAGTAAATATATAAAACAAATGGAAAATGCCTATATATATTGAAGAAACTGAATCAGTAATTAATAAATTTTTAAAATAGAATGCACTGAAATCAGATGAGTTCACTGATGAAATCTACAAAAAATTCTGGAAAGAAATTAATCAATTCTCTACATGCACTTCTAGAAGACAGAAGTAGGTAGAATACTGTCTAGCTTATTCTATGAGGTCAAAGTGTCCTAATATAAAAATCAGGCAAGAGGATATCAATTCTTCTCTACTTGATTCATTGATTCAGTGTAACTTCAACAGAAATCCCAGAAATTTATTTTGCAAATGTTGATGAACTGACTTTAAAGTTTAAAGGGAGATAAAAGGATGTAGAAATTGAATAAAGTCAGAAGACTAAAACTGCCTGACTTCAAAATGAGGTAGGAACTAATCAAGGCAGTGTGGCAATGACGCAAGAGTAGGTAAACAGTTAAGTGGGAAAAGTAGGGATCCCCTAAGAAAACCCACATGAATGGAATGAACTCATCTTTGCCGAAAACATATAGGAAGTACTACACAGAAAATGTCATCTGAACAAGTGCTACTGGATATCTTGAAGTCCAATGCATAAAAATAAATTGAGATATTATTTTATTTACCTTTTCTTGTGGCTGAGACAAAACACATGACACCTACAAGTTCAGGGAGGACAAGTTTATTTATTTATTTATTTATTTTCGTATTTAGGACAGGGTCTACAGGCTCTACAGGGTCTACAGGGTCTCACTACGTAGATCGGACTTGGAGTGATTCTCCTGTTTTCAGCCTCCCAAGTGCTGGGATTACAGGCATGTGCCACCAAGTCCAGTTTCAATCGCCGGCTCAGCGCACCCCAGCGCAGGGCTGGCACAGCACGCCAGGGATGAAAGCCCCGCTGCTGTGCTCTGCGCAAGCAGGCGCTTTAGTAGGACAGGCTAATTTGGACTCACATTTTGTAGAGGCTTCAGTGCAAACACAGGTTGGCTCTAAATCAGGGTGCTGTGGCAGAGAGACATGGTCAGGAGAAATAGTTCGTGGCACGGTGCAAAGCCAGAGAGCGCGAAGTCGCAAAGCAGCAGCAGCCACAGCAAGGGCAGCAGGAGTACATCTGTGTCTTTTGTTCCATCCAGGATACCTACTCTTTAAGTGGGTAGCACTCGCCCCAGGGTGGGACACCCTTAGTCCTGCCATCATAACCTCAATCCCAGAGTCACAATTCTAATCCCAGGACTACAACCAGTTCGTCCACTGCAGATAAAATGTAGAAGTTCTGTAAACATCTAAGCATATACTCCCCAGGCCTGGCGGCACATGCCTGTAATCCTAGCACTTGGGATTTGTCCGTGTAGGTCTATCTGTAACATATATACCAGGATTTTGATGTCAACAAATGTGGGCTGAGGTAAATGTAGAGGATATATGATAAATTTCTGAATGTTCTGGTGAATTTTGTTATGAACCTAAAAATACACAGAAATCTACAGGGCATTTACTAAAAAGCAAGAAACAAGCATCATAACAAAGTAACTACTCTAAGTGCACATAAATATAATTACCACTTTTAGAAAGATTTACCTAATTTTAAGCAATGTTTTATGCACACAAAATAAGGAAATAAAGTTAGACACAGGAAACATAAAAATATCATATTTTTAAGTTAATTTTAAAAATGGAACGTTGACTTCAAGTCGCACCACAGGGACATAGTAATAAACCAAAGCCACCACTGCAACCAAAAATAGCTGCTAAGCATGCAGAAAGCTAGTGAGTAGACAGGAACGCTGAGGTCAGCTGCTCCAATGGGCTCCCGAAGTGCCTGTCTTCATTAGCCGCTCACCTACAGAAGCAGAAGCAGAAGCAGATGAAACTGTAGTCTCTGCCAGCACTCCAGCTGCAAAGAAGCAGGTAAAGGTACGCTTTAGCTTTAAAGTTTCTGCAGAATACGCCATGCAAAAGTGTGATAATGAATATTATATGCCAGTCAACCACTTGTGGCAAATGTCTGGCAACATTGATAATACACATGCACACATATATACATTATATACAAAATTTGTATAAAAATGAGATACATGAAATTTATTTAAATTTATATAAAATGGGGTAGCACATCTTAAGCAGTTTAGTGACTTCAAATTAATATGTGCATTCTGAAGCCTCTCTCTCTCTCTCTCTCAATGTTTTTTTCCAGTTATTGTGATTGCCCTTCATCAAATTAAAGAAATTCACAAATGAAAGAAATTTAGTTTTCAGAGAGATTAGAATTACTGGCTGGTGAATATTTTCAAATTTGTTTGTGTCTACTGAAAGTATTGTATAGTTGTTTTTTTTTTTTTTTTTTTTTTTTTTTTTTT
>NDGM011197412.1:0-12566 GCA_002564305.1 Octomys mimax
TACTAATTGGTTTTGAAACTGTCTCATTGCTATTTGTTTCTCAATAAAATTATTTTTAAAAAGTAAAATAAAGAGATCCAGGCCCTCAAAAACTATTTGAATACATATTAGCTTCTAATTGTCTTTCTCCAGCCTTGCAGTTTCACTGCCTTTTTTTGATCTTCATTAGAACTTTAGGATCCAATTGGCTTTTGGTTGTTGTACTTTGTTTTATTTTAGCTGCATTCTTTCCTACGCTTAGAGTTCAGAAGTTTTTTATTAGTTTTCTGAGCAACTGAATTTCCCATTTGTTTACTTGTAATCTGTAACCTTCCTCATGCGGCATATCTTTCAAATCCTGCTTGTAAGTGTTCTGATACTCTTCTCACTGGAATTGTGATAAGATTGCTAGAGTTAAATAACCATTTCAGCTATTTTGTAGGAAACAAAATTACATCTATAAATGAACTCTAAATAAAGATACTTAAATAAAAAAAGAACTCATTTATAAATTTCTAATTTAGACTATTTTAATTTGACTCAGTCTTAAGTCTCTGAATCTAAGCTGATATCTGTGTAAGAAAACAAGTTTAAGTAATTGACGAAAATATATTTAAGAAATTAAAGTGATAAGCTACACAATATTAAATTATTGCAAGCCATGGTCAACCTTCAATCCATCCACTCATAGGTAGTCCTAACTGTTTTGTATGTGAAATTGATATACTTTGATTTCTACCTCTAAGTTTTTGTTTGTCTTCCAGGTTTCCTCAGTATTATAACAAGCTTTCTCCATTTTATATTAGTTTCTTTATTTACTGCAGGAGTTGGAGATGGGAGGTATACATCAAAATCTATGTCTGTCACTCAGTTATTGACTGGAATCAAATGACTGAATGAATAAATTGATGTCATTCTGGTAAAGTCATAATAATGAACTTCTGAAAATAGTTCATGTGTTGCATATCACTTTGGAAACCAGAGATATAATTTATCTTTCTGGGCACTTTTCAAATGGAAGTTCTGGTTATAATGTATTCAGATTAGAAATGATGAGATAAAACACAATATTCTCCACAAGAGAAATTTTCACATTGGAAGAAGGTTCTCAAATTGATTTTATGGTGGAGCCGACCTATCAAGGAAGACAATATTTCCCAAGGAGGTCTGCAGAGCCAGGAGTGGGATAGTGAAGTGAACTGGCACTGTGATTTGTTACAAAGACATATGGAACAGAAGTGGATGGGCAGGACAACCGCTTTATTTTAAAAGTCTTAGGGTGAACCCTACCAGCTGAACAATCCTAGTTTACTTCATTATCAAAGTTCCAGATTAGAAACAGGGAAGAGCTATGCATTCATTCGGACTAGGAGGATTTTACTGAAAGATAAGAGCTAAAACAACTCTGCTCTAGAAGACACCTTGGTGCAGCAGCACAATCAGACAACTGGCTATGGCCTTAAGTGAGATAAGAACACTCCTCCTGCCCTATGACCAGTAGATAAAAAGAGTTAGTGGTGTGAAACAAACTAAGCATGCAAATTCCAGAAGAATACAACTGTACATGTGTCTTGGAACAACCCCAGGCTCTTTCTACCCAAAGGTGCCACAACTGGAATAGCACTATAGACACAAATGTGGTAAAGAAAAATGGACATCCAAAATGTTGTAAGCTAAAATCAGTCCTATCCCCCATTCCTAAAGGCTATGTTCAGCCATATATCCAGCACAAATGCTACTGAAAACTTGGTGAAGTTACATAATGCATTTCTGGGGTCTGCCTTGGATACTGCCACAGAAATGTGAGCACCAGAGAAATTTTAATTTTACCTTTGTTTGCTTGTTCAGTTTTAATTTTTTTTTTCAGTTTTAATTTTTGAGTCTTGTTGGGGTGCTGTCTTTTGTTTGTAATGTTTTGATTTTTATTTCTTTCACAATTTCAGTTTCTTATCTTGATTTTTGTTTTGTTCTGTCCATTTACATTTTTTCTTCCTCAACTAACTTTTTTGATTTTATCATACTTTTAGGTGAGTGAGTGTTGTAGCTTGGGGTTTTACAATGGGAACAATGTAATAGAGGAAACACATTTCATAATTTTATTTTGAAACAGTCTTCACTAGCATCATATACAAAGCAGTGCAAGAAACATGTTCATATACTAAAGACCAGAAAATACAGCTGAGGACCTGAATCCAAGTGTAATGTCCTGCTTGATTTCAACTAAAGACCCTGATCCCATCACAATGCCTGAAATGAGTCCAAATGAAGGTCTAGTGCTCAGGAAAAGGTGTCATGAAAGCCTGTTTCATGGATCTGTACCAGGAAGGTCCTAAGGTCAGTGGTAGATGCTAGGAAGTCTCTGCCAGCAGGATGAAGGATCTATGCTAGCACTGCAAGAATCTGAACTGTATCCATTAAGTGATGCTCCACAGAAGAATCAGAGTTCTCCTTGAAAGTACCACAGCCATTCTCAACAGCAGTGAGGTCCCGAGTTCCTCCAATGATGAAGAAACAGGAATGCCAATGCAACAGATTTCTCCAGGTTATTGAGCAGTGCACCATCTTCCCTTCTGGAGACAGAAATTGATGGTTAAATTGAGGACTAGAGTTCCCAGAAAGTGAAAGATAGTCATTCTCAGAAATATCAAGATCCTGAGTACTTTGATAAGGAGAACAACCGAGTTCATCAGTTAAGCCAGCAGGACAAGCTCCTTGGGGAAAGCCAACAGCTCCCTAAAGCTTCTGTAACAGCTTCTAACAATTTCTAAACTTCTGCCTCTCCAGTTCTGCCTCTTATGCTGCTGGCAACAATTCTACTATGGGTTTCCCACAGCTAGCACCAAGCTGTTTCAGTTCAACCTGGTGTTACAAGTTGACAACCAGTTGTTAGTTCACCGCAGTGAACATGATCTCCTTTCTTTCTAGTTCATTTCAATGGTCTTATGCTTTCTTTTTCTTTTGTTTGTCTCTCCTGCCTTCTCATTTTCAAAAACTTGAGTAGTCACCTTTGGCTTTCAGCCTTGCTTTTACTATTTCTCCTCATTCATCTCCCTATCTGGCTCTCTATCTGTCTTAAATATCCCTCTAAACATGGTAAAATGAATCTACAAAGGAAAAACTCATTGAATACAAACTCCTGGTATATAATGAATTCTGTGATATAACTGTAGAGCTTGATCCTGGGGTATAAAGTACCAAATTAACAATTTCAACATTTTGTCAGTTTATAGGCAGTGTTTGATGCCATTGTTATTCCTAATTGCACTACATTACCCAGGATGTCATACATATAATCAATTTTTCTCCCTTCATGACATGACTGTGATTGTCTGGGATAATAACCATCATTACAGTCCAATACTAAAGAATGGAGTGCTGAGGAAAGTAGATTGCCACTACCTTTCTTTAATAAATTAGAAAGTCATGTTTTGTGGATGGACAAAAAGACTATAAACCACCTCAATTATGAAGACATCTCTGAGGAAAAGGCAGTTCCTAGAGAAACATTGATATTAGTGATAAAAGTTATATGATATAACAAATCAAAAGCTCTAAGGCTGAGGTGGCATTTCAGACTGGATATGGTGGCACACACCTGTAATTCCAGTGCTTGAGAGATTGAAAACAGGAAGATCACAATGAGTCTGATCTGTGTAGTGAGACCATTTGGATTCTGTACTAAATATATATAAAAAAGACTGAGGAAACAATACAAGAGTCAATTAATTCAAAGATTTATTTCTTCAAAATAGCAAAGAAAAGTGATAAAGCCTCAGGTTTTATCAAAAATAGGAAAAAAATGAAATTCATATAATTAAGAATGAAAGCGTAAAATCACAAAGAATTCTATGGAAATCCATAAGATCATAAATACCCATTTAAGTACCTCTACTCCAATAAGTTGAAAAAGAGAAGAAATAGATTCTTAGATACATGTGAATTGCCATAACTTAATCAAAAACACTAAAATTATAACAATCATATATAACTCAATAACATTGTAAATATAAGTCAAAACTTTCCAACAAACAAAAGCCCAGGTCCTTATGGATTCACTGGAGAATACATTTTTTGTTCAGTTTCTTGGTACATTTTAGGTGTACATAATGGTAACATTCATTTTGAGGAATTTACAACTGTGCATGATATAGTTTGTTTGTTTTGCCCATTCCCCTACTTTATTTTCAATCCCTATTCCTCTCCTTGTTTACAAAAGCTTTGTTTCCATTGTTTCCTCCCTTTCTCATCATTTTTTTTCTTTTACTTGTATTTTTCTCCTATCTCCCTAGTTTCCATTCCCATTTGAACATATTCTTCCTATTTCACAGTATCTATTATATCAGCTTTTTTATAGCAAGCAATGTGGTATATAAGTGTGTCCAATTTATTTCATTTAAGGTGTATTCACAAACTTTGAAATTTCACAAGGTCATTCTCCTTCATGGAAGAGCAATATATAAAGAAATGCAAATGGTAAGTAAATATATTAAGAAAAGTTTGAAATCATTGGTCACTAGAGAAATGCAAATTAAAACAACAATGAGATTCCAAGTCACCTCAGAAAGAATGGCTATTACTCAAGAAGTCGGCCAATAATAAATACTGGATGGTCTGTGGGGTAAAAGGAGTCGTTCTCCATTGTCTGTGGGAGTGCAAGCCTGTACAACCACTATGGAAATCAGTGTGGAAATTCCTCTAAAAACTAGGATTAGAAGTCCTATTCAAGAAAAGTATTACCTTCCTGAATATTTATCCAAAATAAGTGAAACCATCATACCACAATGATACATGTGCACCCATTTTTGTAGCAGTACAATTCATCATAAAATATTGGAAGCAACTGAAATGCCCATCAACTGAGGAATGGATAAAGAAGATGTATTTTTACACAACGGAGTAATATTCAGCTATGAAAAATATAAATTTGAGGTTTTTATTGGTAAATGGATGAAACTAGAGAACATACTCTTAAATAAAATAAATCCATGTGCAAACATTGTACTGTCTTTTTAGTGTAAGAATCTGAAAGAGAAAATAAATTCTGTCCCAAAAGATAATCACCAGAGGGAAATTTCAGTGTCTAATGTACTAAATACTGAAAAAAGGGAATGAACCTGTTCAAAAGGAAGGAATTACTGAGTTGTGGAGGACAGGAGAGAGAGTGGAGGAAAGAAATATATCTATGTATACAAGCAGGATGGGTTGGACAACTGTACTGTGAATTTCTGTGAAAAAGAGCAGTTGTTGCTTCATTTATTGTCTTTTTTCAATTCTTTTGACTTTTTCTCTTCTTAATTTCTTATATATTTCTTCTTTTTCTCTTTCTTCTTCCAGTTTTCATGAATATATCAGTAATATGAACAAACAATTTGAAGACAACACAATGCAAAACAACAAATACTGTGAAATTCATTTATTTTGGTTAGTGAGATTCTGTATCATTTGCAATTTTTCTGTTTTAATACAATTTAGTCTCTTTTCAGAATAAAAATTGTAAAAAAAAACAACTTAAAATTTGTTGTTAAGCTTTTATACATTTTATTGTAGTTTTTATTAATGACCCATAACAGTATTCAGCTATTAATGTTGCTGGAAACTCTTAGTGTGGTCAGCGATTGGTGCCCCTTTTTATACCTGCCTTATTACTATAACAAGTTATTTCTTTTACATCTTTTGGTCATACTTCTCTGCTGGGTGTTTAAGATAAAGTTAAATTAAGACCTATGTTAATTTGAAGTCTCCTCTTGTTGTCTGTCAAGGTAAGTTAAATCTCCTACAACGTTACCTTAGAACCAAGTGTAGTCACTCTCAGGTCCGCTGTCAGTGTCAGCCATCAGGATGAATTATGGGCTTTGCTTGACCAATTTTCTTCTATAAAAGTATGAGTGAAATTTCCCTCTAGTGATTATCTTTTGTCTTTTGGAACAGTGTTCTCTAGCTTCTCATTCTCTGAGGCCCAGAAATCACCTTGGCCAAGAGGTTGTGTGAGTCATCAGTGTTGTGGTATGTCACAGAAAAAGTTCCTTCATGCCTTAGGCCTTTGTTGACCTTGGAGGGTTGAGGCCAAAAATTATCTTTCCTCTTGGCCCAGTTAGCTTTCTATGTTCAGTATCTAAACCTCAGTTGTTGAACAACCAGAAGAGAACGTCAGTAAGGTTACCATTGCATTGAAAGGATTGGGATAATTATTATAATTTTATATGGATATCAAGTATTTTGGAATGTAAAGTACAGCCAGAAGACTATTATTCCTACCAACCATTGTTGTCCTGAATCTCTGTAAAGTGTTAAAAGACAACAGTTATAATGTATGAAGAAAAGTTGAGAGCAAAATCCATATATGATACTTCAGCATGCTATTAAAGATGACACTAAACACACTAAAATAGAATATCATTTAGTCAATCATTTATATCTAGTACAGAAGAATTTCTCACCTAAATTGCTATCCTTCAATGAAATATCATTAAGAGTTTGTGTCATTGTCTGGACTATATAATACTTAAGGACCTTTAAGTGTAATACCACATGTGCAACAAATACATCATTAGAAGGCACCCTTTTGGTGAGTGATCTCATATTGGTTTGACTTATACCTCTTATTACAAGGAGCTATAAGAAAGGCAGATATTTGAATCCATTATAAAAAGAAATTATCACTATGAACAATGCCAGTTTGACACTTTAAAGACCTATACATGTTGAAGGCTTGATACATTTAATACACCATCTGATTAACAATAATGAATTTTGTAGATAAATAGAGAGTTTATTTCTTAATGCAGTTTTGTAATGAGAGCTTTTTAATGAGAAAATTCTATTGTCTTATTTATAGAAGCCTTAACATTTTGATGATGACCAATACAAACGACCACAATAATATATTTAACAACGTTTTTTCAGATGTCTCCCATAAGGCTGTGTGAAGTACTAGGCCCACTGTACAAAGTTTGAAATAAGATTTTTCAAGCAGGTGCTCCTTTATTTAATAAGGTGCATCCTGTAACAGCTCTCCCCACCCTAAGAGATCTCTATTGAACTACCCTAATAATTTTTGATGATGTATGACAAATAATTTACACATTATTTTGACCATTAAAAGATTCTGAAGTCATTTTATCACTCCACAAAATTCATTACATTTGATAAATTAATCTTGATCTTAACAAATGTTTGATGATCTATGACAAGTAGATCACAACAATTGAAGAAACATTTTAATCAAGGAAAGATTCTTGAGTTATTGTTCACAGTATACAATATGTACTACATTTATAAAACCAATCTTGACATCATTCTGATCATGTGGCAACCTAGGTGAAAACACATCTCTAGTTCTAATGACATCTGTGGATAAGCTAAATTACAGGGGCTTTTTGTTTAATTTTATGTGGTTGATATTTTGTACTGAGGATCAAACTCAAGACCTTGCACTTGCCAGTTCATGCTGATGAGCTATCTCCCTAGGCCATATAAGCTTAAATTGTAGGCAAATATTTAAAAACTCAAAAAAAAGGAGAAAAACATGTTTAGCTGAAACAAAACAGCTATGAGTGTGGTAACTGGTTACAAATTGGACATCATGAAATAAACCCATCGTATGTACAAATATAGCATTTTTTCCCTGTGGAGTGAGAGACCAAATTGTAAATAAGGCCAAAGTGTAAGATAGTTATTCTAAAATAAGAAGAAATGATTTAAAAGAAATGTGAACAAACATGACAGAAGGAGAAAATGATTTAAAAATCATGGAATCAAAGATTTGGACATAAGCAGAAGAGTTGATAAAGGAGGGAAGGGGTTGCAGAAAGAAAGAGGAATCAAGATATATACAGATACAAATTTATCATGAATAAGATATACATATATATATATATATATATACATATATATACACATACATACATACATGCATATATCCAATAAACAATAAAAATTGATTTTACCTTTTCTTATTTTATTAATTTTAAAAAGATTTTAACTGTTTTATGTTTCCATGTCTTGGTATTTATATATACTGCATCATCTCTCAGAGCACAAATGCCACAAGAAATCATAGATACATTCACTGACAAGATAATCACTGTAGTGGATGCTTTTTAAATCCCTAGCACAAGATTCTCATTTTATGTTTGGGAAACTCTCCATTTAATTGTGAATTTCATCTAGCAAGCTGAGTGAATCAAGTAAGAAGTAGTATAACTTGCAGTGAAGAGCTGCTACACTAATTCCTACTCTTGGACATCTGAATTCCAGTTGCTTTGGCTTTGGGATATAATAGGATTCATAACACTGTCATACCCTATCCTAAAATTTTCATGCTATTTTCATCAGGTTAAAACTACACTATTGGCTTTCTTGGTTTGGATGATTTCAGATTTGGATTATGTCAATATGATATAGGCTCTGTAGAGTCTAGTTTGTAGACAACTAGTGATTATTTGTATCAATTTCCATAATTATATGATATATATGAATTTTTTAAGCTCTCTCTTTTTGTCTCTCTCTCCCTGTCTCCCCCACTTTACCTCATCTTTTCCCCTTCCTCCTTTCCTGCTGTCTCTGGAAAACCCTACATTTGCTTCTTGGCTCTGAATCTCTGGAGAATCCAGACTAAAAATTATTTCTTGGCTCTGATGCTAGAAAATACTGACAAATATATCCATTTTATGGAACTTGTTTGGAGACAGTTTCAGCTAACTAAACATACCTTACTGGAATTCAGAATCTGGAACTGGTATCTCAGTGCAACTGAAAACAACAAAATAAATGGTGATGGTAACAGCGACGACAGTCTCTTGTGAGTCTCCTTTTAGTGTAGTCCCAGCATCAGTTCAGGCTTTTATACTCAGTGTCATTTACAGTATCTATTATTCTACCTGAATTTTGACTTAGTTTATAAGATTATTTCTGATGATTCTGTGAACTATTCTTTATTTCTCAACAAACTTCCTTTTGATTTAAATAAGTAGATAATTTTCTGATTCTTAACTAAGTATTATTTATAAAATGTGCATAATATGCCAAGGCTCATACATGAATTTGATTATATCTAATTAAAATATCTGCAAGAAATGGTACAATTTAAATAAGATGATACTTCATGTTATATAGAAAACATGGGACTTCATTTTAGAATAAACAGAAAAAAATCCAAAAGGCAATAAGTAATAATTTAATCTTAAGTGTTTTAAAATAATGCCAAAGAGGCATTCATTAACTCCAGGTATTTTTGTATTTTACGGAAGGGTCTACAGGATGTTCAGGGTCTCAATACTAGATCAGAACCTTAGTGATCCACATGTTTACAGCCTCCCAAGAGCTGGGATTACAGCTGTGCCACCACACCCAGTCTGAATTTCCATCTCAGCGTGCCCCAGGGGCGGGGCTTGAATGGCAGGCTCAGGAATCGAACTCCCAGCCCCTGCACCTGTTTTAATCCACTGAGCTATTTGGCCAGCCCTCTTCATAAAATATTTTAAATATAACATTGATTTAGGGAATTGATCTAATAATATATTTTAGATATGGAGGTTATAAATGATGTCTCTTGAATGAGGTTTTGGTTTGTGATCCTCACTTGTTTACAGATACTTTCTAATTCAGTTCTCTTAGATGCTTTCTTGTTGAAATATTTTTCATTTTGTACCTGAACTTTATGTATCTCAAGGTTCGCTTGTGAAAACGATCTTTAAATATCATCACTCTTACAATATGTGCAGGCTTGTTAATCTGGATATTAGGTATCCTTATAACCATTTTTAAAAAAAATACAGGGTCAACAAGGTCTCACTACACAGATCTAACTTGTAGTGATCTTTCCTGTTTTTCAGGCTTCTAAGCACTGGGGTTACAGGGGACAGCCACCATGCCTAATCTCATTCACCATCTCAGCACTCCCTAGGAGCAGGGCCAACACTGCAGGCCAGGGATCAAACCCCGGGCCCTGCATCTGCCTGAGCTTGCGATTCAATCCACTGAGCTATCTGGCCTTGTAGTATCCTTGTAATACATTGCATCCAAAATGCTAAAGATTTCTGGGTCTTTGTCTAATAATGCTAAGATATATATGTCTGTGATTATTACAGTCTAACTCAAAATGTTTGTGCACATTTGAATACTTGTTTTATATATTTACAGTTATTAAATTGTTTTTATCTATAAAGACTTGTACAAAAACTATGCATGCACATTCTATTATCTCGATTTTATAGATAAGTTGACTAGAGCTGAAAGAGGGTAAGAAACTTGCTTAATACCACAAGGCTAGTAAGAAGCATAACTGATATGCAAGATCACGTGTGTTAAGCCTGAAAAATTTAATATATATTACAAAATTAAGGAAATAAATTTGAGTATTAAAATGCCTTAATCAGAATTTTGCAATTGAAACAAAAGTTCATAAAATTTAATCATAAATAGTTTCAGGATTGTATCTTTTCCATCTCAGTAGCTTTTGTTGTTATCTCCAATTTGTATTTGAAGAATCTTATAGAAGTAAATATTATCTCCAATGAAATGGCTCTAACACAGATGAATTAGATGTCTGTTCTTATAACAAGGTGTGTTCCATAAATCAACTTACATAACAGTTCTCTAATCCCGGCAGTATGGAGATAACTGGTCTAAAGTAAAGAGGGAATATTTGTTGCCCTCATAATTTCAGAGGATTTCATCCATGATTGTCTCTGTTGCCTTTGAGCCTATAGCAAAGCAGTGACCATGGTAAGTGATTGTGGTAAATACTGGTCACATATGGCAGCTAAAAAGTGAAAAGAGAAAAAAGGAGGGGTGAATTCCCAATACCATTTTTAAGGGTACTCTCTCCATAACTTAACTTCCTCCAAGTTGGCCCACCCTTTTCAAGTTCTACCACATCCCAAGAGGACATGGTTTGGAGAACAATCATTCAGTGCTAATACAAATCATAGAAATGGACATGTCACTTTTAGGTTCTGCTGACCTTCAGTAGATGCTGTGATTAAATGCAATATTTCACAATCAATTGGAGAATTCTAGCTGGGCTTCCCATTCTTTTCCTTTTGTGGTTCCAACAAAGTAGAAATATACCTGGATGGTGTGATGTTTTAGATCTAAATGTATGCAAAAAGTTCTCATGTGGTGGGATGTTCAAGGCTTTATCCTCTCAGTGGATTGATCCACTGATCAGTTCATGTATAATGTGCTGTTAGAATATGGGGCCTGGATGGAACAAAAGTCACTGGGGGCATGACCTGGAAGAAATTTCCCTTTACTATACCTTTCTGCGTCACTTCTGTATTAGAGTCTTTTGGCTGTGAACTAAAGCCCTTCAAACAGGAGACAAGTTAAACCTCTTATTTTAAAAAGAAAACTATTAGATTTTATGTAGAGCAATGGGAAAGCGAGATAATATACTTGGAAATAATTTCTGCAAATGCAGACTAAAGCTCTTTCTACATTTCCCTGAAGTTTTAAAGTAAGCACCAAAAATGGGCTATTCAGTTTATTTACAGATAAAAAATCTGCAAGACTCCAGGAAGTCTTATGGAATTTCTTGCCTCAGAAGCCCCTGAAATAGTTATAAATCATAGATTACTGTAAGTAACATGATCAGGAATACTTTGGAAAGTGATTAGACAGATTAAATCATAACAAAACCTGACAAAAGAACCAAGATTCTTAATTCAACGAATAGAAAGACGTGTTCTAATAGTGTTTGTGGATAGGTTATCATGTCTACATCCTGTACAATGAATAACCACTAAGACAACATTATACAATGTATTATTTATTCAAACTGTCCTACTAATTGGTTTTGAAACTGTCTCATTGCTATTTCTCAATAAAATTATTTTTAAAAAACCAAGATTCCTTCACTCAACCACATTTTGTGGCTCCAAATACTTTACACAAGAATCTACATCTATCCCCACCCTACAAAATTTCTTTAAACATTCAGAATATTTATGTTGACAATATAGATATGTCTGTTCTTAATTACTATACCAAATATAAAAGCTCTGACATACATAATTCTTTTATTACAAAGAACCTATGCCCAGAGATCCAGAGTAGACTCTTAAATCATATATATATATATATATATATATATATATATATATATTATATTTATTTCTATATGTAAGATTATATCTAATTTCAGTCTGTAATGATGGAAAACAGATAAGTGTTTAGCTTTGGCTGAATGTGGTTAAAGAGTGGAAGTGATATCTACAGAGGGATAGAAACTTGATATTTTACTTTTGCTAACAATTACATGAATATATTTTTAGACTTGAACTGTACCTTTAAATAGGCAAACTGAAGTTGCATTTTACATCCCAAAATGTTTTATTTAAAATTGAAAAAGAGAAATTATTATGATGGAGTAAGGTATAGGCAAAGCAAATTAATATGAAAAACAAACCAAAGCTAAATGTGGTACTTAACAACAGAAGGTAATGATTATTTTGTATACCAGAAACTATAGTAGTACAAAAAATTGGTACAAATATTGGTACAAAATAACCTGTCCTTTGGAGGTAGCATCAATGAGACTGAAAAACAGTCAACTGATTTGCTCTGGGATTTTAGGGAGAATTTTA
>NDGM011197414.1:0-11940 GCA_002564305.1 Octomys mimax
CATCTCTATCCCCTTTTTTGTTTAGTTCCGTCATTTGAATATTATAGGTGTGTTAACTCAGCAGGTCAACAATTCCTGACACTGCCAGTCAAGAGGAAGACCCAATGCTATGATGGACTACTGGACTCTTTTAGAATATTATCCTGTACCGTATTTTAAAGTAAGCAATGTAAAAAACTCAAAAGTAGTCTACATCATATGTGATTTGTCGTTCTCCAGTGAAGGGTAATAGCTATTGTGACAACACTTACCTAACTGAGTACTACTCTTTTCTTAAAATAATGTTTTTATCCCCCTTCTTAGGTATAAAGAAGCATGAAATTTATATATAATTAAGAAATACAAGCTCATTAATACTATCTGATAGGGCAATTTTGTCCTTTATAAATTACAGAGCTTTCATTAACAAAAAAAGGAAATCATTTAAGTAGAAAACCAACATATGGACTAAACGTGTTGCTACCTACAACACAAGCACTTGAGAGTTTGATAGAGGAGCATTGCTCTGAGTTTGAGACCGGCCTGAACTACATGATAAGACTCTGTCTCAAAAAAAGAAACAAAAATGTATGATAAGCTCCATATAGTACATTTTCTGATACTTTGTATTCTATAGCAGTGAAATTTGCCAAATAAAAGTGAGTGAAAATATATTTTGAAGATCTATTTATATATCTGTCTATGTCTGTGCCAATCTATCCTTTCAATGTTTAAGAGAAAAATCATCAAAAAATACTCAAATTTTGGCATATTTGCCATTTCTGTTATACCTATAGTATAATGTAAAGTAGCAAAATGTGGCCTAAATTGGGCAAGGCATGAATGCAGTCATTGTCCTAAGAAATACTGGCTGTAAAAAGGCATCATGGGCAACTTAAGGGTTTTTCATTATTCATGACTGGGACCAATCACATTAATACACAGAGAAGCTTGATATAAAAAATTAATTAAGGTGATTATAGAGATAGACATAGGACTCTGGTAAATGAATTTGCTAAGTGGTCTTTTAATTGCTTGAACATTACCAGAATTTAGAGTTGAATGTAGTTCTGAAATGCTACTATATGCTCAATAGTTTTGGGAAACCATGTTTATTCTTTATGACTAACTGAATTTATATAATTCTTTTTCCATGCACTTCTGTTTTTTAACAAAAATAAAAGCAATAATTATGTAAAAATAAGTGTCAATCCATAGTCTAAGCCAGTGTATGAAGTACTGTCCAAAACCTACTCATACAGATAACAAATAATTTTGTGGTTTCTTAGCTGAGTCCTTCTGCCAAAAGAAGTACTCCTTAAGCAGATGTTGTATTTTGATATCTAGTCTAATTATCAAAAGTGATATTGTTGCCTAAAAGTTCTGTGTTAGATTAAACACGAATCTAGATCTTTGCGACATTTGTGCCATGGTTTTATATTTACCTAGAGGAAGCAAGACTATATTTTACTATTCAAAGTATTCATTATATCTCTTCTATTTCCAATACTAACAATTACTACCTTTACTATTATGATTTATCTTTGGTACCATTTACCAGCATAGGGCTAGGAATAGAAATTTTTGTGTGTGTGTGGTTATATGTGTGGTGCTAAAATTTAAACCTAGACTGTCACACATGCTAGACACATGCTGTCCTACTCAGCTGAAACTATAGCTCTTGAGGATTTGAATTGCCTGATTCCTAATAAAATAATTAATCCTCCAAGCTGATCTTTCCAATATTACTTCCACTTTAGAGCAGATCTGTATTACATTTTGTTTTATTGGTTTTGATATATTCCAATTAAGACATTCATAGCTAGAAGTTATTATAAATAATAAGAGCATAAAGGATGATATAACTGTATTTTCATGCTGTAAAATACAAATTACTAGTTTTTTGTTGTTGTTTGGTAGAAGCAGGGCAAATGAAAGCCATGTTCTCCATGCTGGCAAGATAACTCAGTGTACTCAGTGCCTTATTAGCCAAGTGCACTGAACAGGGTTCAATCCCCAGCACCACATACCTTGCTGGCCCCACCCCTGGGTACACTGAGCTAGCCACAAAAACCTGGCATGGTGGAGCACCTATAATCCCAGCACTGGGGAGGCTGAAAACAGGAGGATCGCTATGAGTCTGAGCTGTGTGGTGAGACCCTGTATCAAATATATATTAAAAAATCTTGTGCTCAATAACTAGATATTACTTGTTATTGGCATGTCATTTTCACTGTTTAGAATGGTGTATTGCAAGTAGTATGTTTTTAAAATGCTATACATTAGCACATATACAAATACTTTATCTGTGAATTTATAATGAAAGACATTAAAAAGTACAATGTATATCTTCTATAAAATTTGACAAAATACCTCATTTCTATAATTTTATCAATAATGGAAATAAACATTTACTAACTACTTGATTTGATAAATAAACAATGGTATAGGTAGTTTCTACCAGTGTTGCTTATTCCATATAATCATAAGGTTGTATCTAGTTATTCGCTCTCATAGCTATGTATGAACGTACATAAGATTTCTTCAAAATAAGATTTAGAGGATTTGAGGGTGATGTGGCTAAAACATATGTTACCCTATTGATCCCCAGGGTTGATTTGGCTGTTCTGGCTAGCTTTGTCCCTCAGCCTTCATGTGTGTCCTGCCAGAAGCTGCACACTTGGTTGAAAATGATGACCACCACTGCTTATAGGAACGTTTTCTCTATCAAGGGTGCATGAGTAGCTATACTCCCTTGCTAGAACCTCCAAAAAAACCTCTCAAAATGAGAATTTGAATAATATATAACATCTCCAAGAGGAATTACATCAATTGTAGAGGAAAGTTCTATCATTGAAGATATATGCGTATTTTAGAATCACAATACATATAGCACACATTTATACACATATATACACTTTCTGCTTCAGCATCTCAACTGCTAGGATTGCAAATGTATGAGATAAATGCTACCTTAAATTCAGCTTGTCAGGCCTGTACATAATTTTTCCATTTAAAATATAACAATATATACTAATCTTTTTATTTTTCAGTTTTATTTTCTTATAAATATTTTTGATTTCACATATGCAACATTATTATGATATGTTATCATTTATTTGAAGCATTTAAGCTATAATGACCTTGTAAATGAAGTTATTTGGTATTATAGATTAAATGAGGTTGTATGTGGTTTTGTAATAGGACAGATAGATAAAGAGTTGTTAGAAATGAGAATTCTCTGTTTATCCATACTAGCAAATCTACTGTACTGGAATTTCTACAGTAGAAAAAAATTGCCGTTAACCAGTTACAGAAATGGGTACAAAATACTAGAATCTGGTTTTTATTTTATTTTTTCGGTACTGGGGATTGAACTCAGGACCCTGAGCTTACCATGCAAGCATTTATGCTACTAAACTATCTCCCCAGGCCCCAAAATACTAGAATGTGAACCAAAGATTAAGATGTTATTTCTTTTATCTATTGTGTTATATAGAAACAACAGAATAACTTTTATTAAGCATCATCTCAGCCTAAGGTATTGCATTTAGTGTTATATTATTTGTATGCCTGGATGTTAAAGTTTATTTGATATTTATGAAATCATTCTGTTCCCAAGAACAGGATTCTAAAGTTTTTATTTTATTTTATATTTTATGGTACCAGGGATTGAACTCAGGACCTTGCACCTGCCAGGCAGGCACTTATACTGCTGAGCTATATCCCCAGCCCTGGATTCTGACTTTGATAGCTCTTTATTTTTAAATATTTGTGATGAAAAATATCATACTGATGATCATCATGAGATCACAAAGATATATTTTTATCACAGTGACATTTTAAAAATCTATACTCTTATGATTATAAAAAGATTTAATTAGGAATATAGGTTTTAAGAAAATTTTGCTATATTAATTTATTGTCATAAAACTAAGCAAGATGATAATATGGCCCACAGTCATTCATTTATGTCTGTGTAAACCCCTTGGATTTGACACTTATTTAATGACTGGATGAGTACGATATTTTAAATGTCTTGGGATATGTGAGCTACATAGTTCAGCTGTACAATTTGATAAGTGTTTGTTCATTTTATGGGATGTAATATATTTCACATTGGTTTGATTTATTGTTTCAGAGTAAAATTTAATTTAACACATTTTCTTGCTAACTGAATTGTAAATGAATTATGTTAACAGTCCCTCTGGGTAAAGGCTTAGACAAAATACATATGGTCAATAACCATTTTGTGTGAAATAATCATATAAAAAGCATACTTAAGAGAACTACTCTAGCCTTGCATATTTCTTCATAAATCAACTTTATGAAAAAGGATGAGAACTGAACAGAAATTTATTTGAAGCATTTCAGCTATAATGACCTTATAAATTAAGTTCACTTCACCCACTGTATTAACCTCATTTAGTTTCTGCAGAAAGAAAATATCTGACTTAATTTTGAGATCATTATTTTTATCAGTTTACAATGCAAAGTTATAATTGCATATTTGTACTTTTTAGTTTGATCAATTTTTGATAATATTTCCTCAATAAGAAAAATTTTGAATAATTTTTTCTTTTTGTATTTTAGGGAGAGAGTCTAAAAGGTGTTCAGGCTCTCACTACTGGATCAGACTCATAGTGATTCTTCTGTTTACAGCCTCCCAAGAGCTGAGATTACAGGCTCGAAACACCGCCCCCAGTCTCAATTTCCATCTCAGTGTGCCCTGGGAGTGGGGCCTGCACAGCAGGCCCAGGGATTGAATAATTTTAATTCTGCTTTTTGTATTGTTTTGCTCTGGTTTTTGGTTTTCTGAAACAGGGTCTCCCTAAATTGTTTTGGCTGGCCTGAAACTCTGTAGCCCAGGTTGGCCTTGAAGTCACAATCCTCCCACTTCAGCATCTCTACTGCTAGGATTGCAGATGTATGAGATAAATGCTACCTTAAATTCAGCTTGTCAGGCCTGAACATAATTTTCCCATTTAAAATATAACAATATATACTAATCCTTTTATTTTTCAGTTTTATTTTCCTAGCATTATTTTTCATTTCACATATGCAACATTGTTATGATATCCATACACATAGAAAAATAATTAAATCTCAAGAAAAATATTGTATATTCTTCAAGTGGGCTATTTACATTTAAAATGTCAAACCAGGACATAAAATGTACAGTGGCATCTCAGTTCATAAACTGTATTTGTTCTACAACTTTGGAAAAGATTGCCACAGTCATGTTTGTCACCAATAGAGTTTGCAAACAAAAACCAAAATTGTTCCAAACAGTTCTATTTGTGAACCAAATTGTTTGCAAGCAAAAGCATTTGTGAACTGGGGTTACCACTGTACTCTCAGCAAGCTTTATACTACTGTTAAATAAAGCTCTGAAGCTGAATAGATCTCTGTACTCATTCTTGCTACTAACTACAACTTTGAAACTTTGACCCACTACTTATTTCTTCTAAAGATTTAAAGAATAAATGTCATTCCTCTTGAAGGTATTCATAGGAAAAAGAAAGAAGAGGGAATGCTTTCAAATTCTGTTTATGAGACCAATGTATTCCTGAATCTTTATTTTGACAAGGACATTGTAAGAAACACATGCACAACAATGTCTAGGAAGAACATAGGAAAACACTCAGTGCAATTTAGAATATCAAAGACAACAACACATATGGAAGATATCAAACCATAAGCAAAAGTAAATAGCTATACAATGAAAGATTTGTTTAACATACAAAAACAATCACTCTGATACAACATGCTAAAAGATTTAAAAGTGATACTTTTTAGGTAGATACATAAGCATTTTAAAAAGTTAAAATTATTCTCATAATAAATTCCCTCAACAAATGGATTGAGAACATTTTTTCTCAGCAAAAAAAGGGCCATTGATGAAAATCTTATAGCTAATGTCATATTTTTTCAGTTTTTCTTGGGACATCTGTTACATGGCATATATAGCCAGTGTTGCCACTTTTATTTCATATAGTACTAAAAGTACTGGCAAGACAAGCAAATGAAGTAAAATGCCTCCAAATCTTAAAGGAAGAAGAAAAATTATTACTGATTTCAAATAACATGTATTAGACAGATATAAGTATACAGACAGAGAACTTCTAAAATGTCCAAAAAAACTGTTAAAAGTGATTAATTTGGTAAAGTAGCACATAACAAAATTAACTTAAAAATTCTAGAATTCTGTTCAATTTCTTGAGACAAATAGAGGTCTATATAAAAATACATCAAGAACAGAATTGCACTGATAACAGCATCAAAAATACCTTGCAGGGGCCGGGGAGATGGCTCAGTGGAATAAGCGCTTCTCTGGCAAGTGCAAAAGCCTGAGTTCAATCCCCGTTTCTGCCAAAAAATATATATATACCTTGCAATATTTTTAGTCATGGAGACAAGAGATATTCAGCCTGGAAACTCTATTGATGCAAGAGATAAGTTGAAGAAGACACAAATCAATGGAAAAACATTTCCTATTCTTAGATTGGAAGAATCAACGTGCTATACTAAATAAATGTGAATCCTATACAAATTCCAATCACATTTTCACAGAAACATAGAAAAAAGTCAGCTGTACATGCTGGTCCAGATACGTAGTCCCAGTATTCTGAGAGACTGAGGCTGGTAGATTTAAGATTTGAGTTGTCTTGGCAAATCATCCACCTGGGTAAACCTTGACTCAAAATAAAAATAAAATGTAAAATATTGGGAGAGCTGGATATGTACCTCAGGCCAAAGATTTAATCCCCAGCACACCAAAATTTAATCACTGGTACCATTTATAGTCATTTATAGAATTATAAGTGACACAACTAAAACAATCTTGAGAAACCAAAACAAAGTTAGAGGTGTCATACTTCTTGATTTGAAAATAAATTACAAAGTTGTAGTTACCAAATTATGTGGCAATGGCAAAAGAAGAGGTGCTGCAAAGATTAGAAGTAAATACAGACATACGATTGACAACTTTATGACAAAGATGGCTATAAATACATGAGGAAAGGGATTTCTCTTGCATAATAGTTTTAGAAAACCTGGATCTTTATATCATACACACAAGTGAACTCAGATGAATTAAATACCTAAGTGCACCACCTTAAAGTATGCCTTATTCAAGGATGTATGATACCTTTTTAAACAGTTTAATACAGTTTCAGTACAATTGCAGTTTAAGAAATTGCAAAAAATGTTTTATTTGCTTAATCAACACCTATGTTCCACAATATGGAATTTAGAACCTATTTAAGTAGTGTGCAAAAAGGCATAAAATCCCTGTGAAGCTAAAGCAAGGAAAATGAATAAAATTTCTGCATAAATTAAATTGTACCTTCTGATAAGGGCTAAATAGCAGATCATAGTGTAAAAGTATAAGAAATTCAAATTATCCTACAGAAGAATCTGTCTGAGAAAATTCTTACAGACATATAATTGAACCAGGCTTGTTAGACACTGACAATACATTCTAAAAGTGCATATTTTTAGGTCTGTAATTATAAAAGGAGACAAAAGAGGAGGGTAACCACAATGAAGAATGTTAGTAGACACTCTTTTGTTTGACTTGATTCATAAGATATTTGTGATGACTGTTGAATTGCTTTTATGAACAAAATGGTATGCATTTGGTTTATTATGTAAATATTTTCCAAGAAGATTTTTGGATATTTTCTTTACTTAATACATTTAACTTTATTTTGAAAATATTTGAAATCATAGAAGTTTTGAAAAAAATCAATATATTGATTTTACCAGCTATATATCCTGGTAAATTAAAATTGGTTAATGTTATATTCATTTTAAGTGCAATGCTGTCGTCTCTATGTATTTCTTATCTACAATGTAGATAGATTGATAGGTAGGTAGATTCATAGATTAATATTCATTTATTTAGCAATCAACAGGTTTTATTTTTCTAGAACTGAATTAATCTATGGTTCTCAAAGCCAAACTTCCAAAGCTACAATCAGCAGTTTTTCATCACAGCCCAAGGGACAGGGGCAAGGATAAGAGACAAGAGTCTGAACTGGGAAAAGCCACTAGGAAGAGGCTGGGAGAGGGATCTCCCTCTCTCTGTCCTCTCACTGAGTTATAAATCAGATCTGGTAAAAACACCGAGGCATCAGGTAGAGGTATGTGGATAGGAAATGCCACCAGAAGAAACATCAAAATCCCTGCCACAAGCTCCACACACAAGGCAAGCCTCCCTGTGCACCTCAGAAATGGGGGTAACATGGGGAAGGAGCAGAATAGGGAGCAAAGAATGGATTTGGTGGCTTTCATTTTTATAACTTTTTAATTAAAAAGACATCTTTGAAAATGTCTTTTCCTTTATGTCTAGTGGTATATGTAACTAGGCTAGCTCTGGGTACTGTGGGAAAAGGAAATAGGACGAGCAAGAGTGTCCCAAGTGTATTCCAACTCTGGATCCAGAAACCTAAAGGGGGAAGATGCTCAGTACTCCTAGCCACATGAGTAAAACCAGCCCTTAAGATCTCAGGTCATTGATTCAATCAACTTGGAAGCCTCAAATTCTTTGATGATAAACTGCAGCTGCCAGAATCCCTAGAGTATTAGGCATTATCAATCATCAAGGATTTATGAAATGGAGCCTTCCTGTATAGTCTGTCTCACTTTCCCTGAATCTTGGGATCTGGGAAAAGAGGTGTGAGACTAGGGAACATCTCAGGACACTGCCTTCTTGCTCCCCCAGCACACCCAGCCTGAAGCCCATCCTGTTTATGCTCCACCCCTTCTACTCCTACCCAACACCACCAGAATCCCTATAGGAGGGGAGGAAGAAGTCAGGTGGGAAGAGCCGGCCTAGGCCCATACAGAAGACCAATGAAACAGCTTCAAGTAGCATAGCGTGAGACACAATAGCCTTGTCTCAACCCAGAGAACTGTGTATATGGCCCTGACTCACGTCATAGGTGTTGGGGACCTCAAAGTGAGCTCAAGCTTAATCTCCAGGGTCTGGGCTTATGGGCAAGAAATGAGTGGAGGAGAGCAGTTTTTTGGAAATAAGGTTTCCCAGTTTCCAGGTGATGGTATCCAAGGTGGCTGCCTCTTTCTCCTCCCTTTCTGAGCCTCCTGCCTACTTGGGATGTTTAGGAGCGGAGTCTTTGAGCATTTCTGCTTTCCTCTTTAGTGCCTTCTTCTCATTCTTCTCCTAGGCCAGTTCATTAATGACCAGCTTCCCTTCGTCATTACTGCTACGCTCTGCATTCCCTTTTTTGTCATTGTCATGTTCTGTAGCTTTAGGCTCTGGCTGTAGTTCTCCTGAGCAGCTCTATTTCTGAGAGAACTAGTCACTGGAATACATGTAGAGCTCTTGCTGAACTCTTTCCTCTTGTTAGGCATGCCAAATTTCTCCTTGGATTCCTTGTAAGGGTAGAGATCTTCAGGGCCCAAGAATACTGTCTTGTGGGTCCCAAAGAAAAAGAGTTGATACTTGTTGGCCAAGAATTTGAAGCCAGCCTTGGGCATCCATCAATCAGGACTGACATTGTGAGTAGCCCTTCATCTTGGCGAAAACTGGGTCCTCACGTTTGGACTGCTTCTGTGGGTTGGATCATGACAAGGCAGGGGTTCAGCATCTTGGATTCCATACCAGGTCAGGAAGCTTGAGCCTGATAAATTAATTTTTCATCTTTCTATCTATCCATCTGAATACATGGTAGCATTAAGAGGTAGCATGTGATAAAATTCATTTGGCTATACAAGTTCAGAAGTTCGGGAAAAAATGTTGGGCAATGAAATATTTAGGTGTCAAAGAAACAGCCACATAGCAATTATCTAGACATTGACTGATAGCATTTATTCAGTTCACTAAATGAAATAAAATAAAACCAGGCATTTCAGCCATTGAAAATTGCTTAAATATAAACACAAATCCACCTGTAATGTGGTAAAATAAAAATGCACACCTGTACAATATCCAAATGTTAATTTTTGCCACAGTAAAATTGTATTTATCCATTATTTTATTTTAAAATATGCAAATGCATATTACCCTAATTAGTTTAAAGTTTGCAGCATCCAGGTTTCTTTTGTTCTTACTTTATTTAAGAGAAATGGCCAGAGCTGTAGAATACTTGACTATAGTATACTAGAATTACTTGACTATAGCTTCTTGACAACTTATAGACTCTGTATGGAAAATTTCATCTACTCCATTCTTTGTCACATGACACATAGAAAGAAGAACATAAAAAGAAATTGAAAAAATGTCAAATCTTAGCGCTAAATTTTCACTTGGCTCATATAAACAAACCTTTAGGAGGTCAGTTCTAACCTTGTAGGTTACATTATCTGAGTATTTGCAGAATTATCCTGTTGCAGTTTTTTCCTCATCCACTCATGCCCCAAAATATCTTAGTTCAATTACTTTTAAAAAATTAAAAATGTGTGAATTCACAGGCTGATGAGTTGCAAAGAGAGATAATGAATGGGATGCAATTCTAAAATCAAGAAGTAGAATTCACCTCAGATGACTGAGAGGAAAGGAACTGTGTTTTTAAAATTACACAAGAGCATGGCAATAAACCCAAGTCTAGTTTTAGTTTTCAGCATGTGGAGAGCCACTTTTTCTAGCAACATTTGTTAAGGAGGCTATTTTTGGTGCAGGCTAAATAGCTCAGCAGATTAAAGCACTTGCAAGCAGGCAAAGGGGCTGGGGGTTCCATCCCGAGGCCTGCTGTGCTGGTCCCACCCCCAGGGCATGATGAGATGGCAATTGAGACTGGGCATGGTGGCATGCACCTGTAATCCCAGCTCTTGGAAGGCTGTAAACAGGAGAATTACTATGAGTTGGATCTAGTAGTGAGACCCTGAACACCCAGTAGATCCTTCCCTAAAATTAAAAAAAAGAAAAACTATTTTTCTCCCAGTGAACATCTTTGGCCCCTTTGTAAAAATAAGATGGCTGAGTGTGCTTGCATCTTCTAATATGTTCACTTGATCCTCAGGTCCATATTTGTTGTTGTATTTTTGGCCAATACAATGCTGATTTTATCACAGTAGTTTTATAGTATAATTTCAAGTCACAGATTGTAATGCCTTCTGCCTTGCCTTTGTTGATGAAGATTTCTTTGCTATTCTAGGTCCTTTCTGGTTTCATATAAATTTTAACAATGTTTTCTCTAGACCTGTGAGGTATGTTGGTGGTATTTTGATAGGGATTGCAATAAATCTGTATAACAACTCTTGGAGTATGGCCATTTTCACAATGTTGATACTTCCTATCCAGGAGCAAGGAATATCTTTCCATTTTCTGAAACCCTCTTTGATCTCTTTTTTTTTTTTACAGGATTGTAATTTTCATTGTATAGATCTTTTACTTCCTTTATTAGATTAATTCCTAAGTGTTTCATTTTGGGGGGTGCTATTTTGAAGGTTAAAGTTAAAATGGATTAAACATCTAAACACTAAAACAGAAACAATAAATCTCCTGGAAGAGAAAGTAGGTGGAAATTTTAAAGACATAGGAGTAGGCAGACAGTTCATGACCAAAAACCAAACTGCACGGAGAATACTTCAAAGAGTCAACAACTGGCATCTCAGGTTATTGATAACTTTCTGCATGTCAAAAGATATCACCAACAGAGTGAAAAGACAACCCACAAATTGGAAAAAAATCATAAACAACAATCACTCAGAAAAAGGAATTCTTTCTAAATTATATGAAGAACTAAAAAAAAAAATGGCCCTGAAATTTAAAGACCCAAGGGCCGGCCAAGTAGCTCAGCAGATTAAAGCACCTGCAGGCATGTGCAGGAGTCAGGGGTTTGATCCCTGAGACTTCCGGGCCAGCCCCACCCCCACGGCAATCTGAGATGGCAATTGAGACTGGACGTGGTGGGGTACGTTTGTAATCCCAGTTTTTGGGAGGCTGTAAACAGGCAGATCACTATGAGTCCAACCTAGTAGTGAGACCCTGAATAC
>NDGM011197417.1:0-12903 GCA_002564305.1 Octomys mimax
TATATATATATAGTGCTCTTAAAAAAATAGAAATTCCTACTAATAAAGAAAGCACAATAAATGTCAAAGAATTATTTATTGAAGAGGTTATTGTTTTCCTAGTGAGAATGGTTGGCTTCTTTGTCAAAGATAAGGCGGCTGAGTGTGTTTGCAGTTGTGTCTGCATCTTCTGATCTGTCCCGCTGGCCCTGAGGTCTAGTTTCCTCTGCAATATCATGTTGATTTTATCATGGTAGTATAGTTTCAAATCAGGTATTGTGATGCTTCCTGCTTTGCCTTTGTTGCCCAGAATTGTCTTTGCTAGTCTAGGTCTCTTCTGCTTCCAGATGAATTTTAGGAATACTTTCTCTAGTTATGTGAGGTATATTAGTGGTATTTTGACTAGAATTACATCACATCTGTATAGCATTTTGGCAATATGGCCTTTTTCATGGCTGGTTTTTCCTATCCATAAGCAAGATATATCTTTCCATTTTCTGATATCCTCTTTGGTCTTCTTTTTCAGAGTATTGTAACTTTCAATATATAAATCCTTACTTCCTTTATTAGATTGATGCCTAAGTATTTCATTTTTTTGGATGCTATTTTGAAGGGTGTGGTTTCTCTTAGTTACTTCTCAATGAGTTTGTTGTCTGTGTGCAATAATGCTATTGATTTTTTGAGTGTTGACTTTGTATTTCATTATTAACTTTACGAGTCCACTGGTGGAGTTTTTGGGCTCTTCTTTGTAGAACATCACGCCATCTGTGAATAATGATAGCTTAACTTATTCCTTTAATATCCTTATTCCTTTTATTTCTCTCTCTTGTCTAATTGCTTTGACTAATGTTTTCAGAACTATGTTGAAAAGGAATGGTGATAATGGGTATCCTTCTCTTGTTCCTGATTTTAGAGTGAAATTTTTCAGTTTTGATCCATTTAGTACGATGTTGGCTGTTGGTTTGTCATAGATGGCTTTTTATCAGATTTAAGTAAAGATATCTATTCTGATATTCTGTAGGCTTTTTATCATGAATGAGTGTTGTACTTTGTCAAAAGCTTTTTATGCAGCTGTTAAGATGATCATGTGACTTTTGTCTATGGTTCTTTTGATATGGTGTGTTGATATGATGTATTTATTGATTTGTACATGTTGAACTATCTCTGCATTCACAGGATAAAACCCACCTAGTCATTGTGTATAATCTTCTTGAGATTTATTGAATTCTGTTTGCTAGTATTTTATTGAGAATTTTTGCACATGTGTTCATTACATGACTGGTCTATAGTTCTCTTTTTTGGTTGGGTCTTTTTCTGGTTTTTGCTATCAGGATAACACTTGTTTTTAGGAATGCATTAGGGAGTATTGCTTCACTTTCAATTTCAATAAGAATTTGGAGAGTAGGGGCATCAAATCTTCTCCAAATTTCTTGTAGAATTCAGAAGTGAATTCATCAGGACCTGGGATTTTTTTTTAAAAACGTATTTAGTATAGGGTCTACAGGGTCTCACTATACAGATCATTCATAATGATTCTCCTGTTTTTAGCCTCCCAAGAGCTGAGATTACAGGCACATGTCACAATGCCCAGTCTCAGTCGCCATCTCAACATGCGCCAGGGCAGGGCCGGCATGGCATGCCAGGGATTGAACCCTGCTGCTGTACTCTGCTTAAGCAGGCACTTTAATCTACTGAACTATTTGACCAGCCTGGGATTTTCTTAGTTAGTTTTTAGTTACATTTTCAGTCTCATTAACTAACTCTCTATATGGAAAAGACTAAAACTATACTCACGTCTATCACCATGAACTAAACTAAAGTTGAAGTGGATCATAGATCTAAATGTTAATACAGAAACACTAAATCTACTGGAAGAGAAAGTAGGAAGAAATCTTGAAGACACAGAGATAGGCAGAGTCTTCATGAGTAAAACCCAAACTGCATGGGAAATAGTTCTTCAAAGAATCAACAACTTGGATCTCATTTTATTAAAAAGCTATTGCACATCAAAAGAAATCACCAACAAAGAAACACTTATATCTAGAACATATAAACAATTGAACAAAAATCAGACCCCTCAGATTCAAAGACCCAACCAAAAAATGGGCACCTGAGATGAATACACGCTTCTCACATGAAGAAATATGAATAACAAATAAATATATGGGAAAAAGTTCAACATCACTGGTCATTTGAGAAATACAAATTAAAACAACACTGAGATTCCACCTAACCCAGTAAGAATGGCTATCATCAAGAAATCAATCAATAACAAATTCTGTAAAGACTATAGGGAAAATGGAATCCTTCTCCACTGTTTGTGGGAATGTAAGTTGTAAAAATCACTATAAAAATCAGTGTGGAGATTCCTCAAAAGCCTAGGAGTAGAGGTACAATCTGACCTAGCTATGCTTCCTTTGGGAAAATTTCCCAGAAGAATTAAAAAGATTATATCACAGTGATATATGTACACCCATGTTTATAGCAGGATAACTTATAGCTAAATCTTGGAAACAAGCCAAATGCCCACCAATCAAGGAAGGAATGAATAAAAGGAATTGCTGTTTTTATACCATGGATTACTACTCAGCTATAAAGAATGATAATCTTAAAACATGTATAGGTAAATGGGTGCAACTAGAGACCATGCTCATAAGTGAGATAAATCAGCCATGCATGGGTAAACCCTGTGTTGTCTCCTTAGTGTAAAAAGCTGAAAGAGTAAGTAAGAGCCAAAATGTACAGTGGATATTGTGAACTGGGAAGGTATTTCTCAAGAGTAAAGAGAAGCTGGAGTGGGGGAAGGGAGAAAAGAAGGAAGCAAGAAGGAAGCATATACATAATAATTAAGATAGTTCAATTATTGTTATTAGTTCACTGACAAGAAAGCTTTATGCTCATATTGTTTGATCAGTTTTTCTTGCCTATAATATGAGCAACTACTTTGAAGGTAACAGTATATAATATAGTAACCATTGCTACTGTCCTACAATCTTTTTTCAACTTTTATACAATTTTTTTCCTTTTAGAATAAAAAAATGAAACTGTGATCTATGAAAATAATTGGCAAAGTGGTTGTAGTTTTAGTTAATGGCTTAAAATGGGAAGCAAAAAAGTAAACTATTTGTAATTTTTATTTAGATAGGTTTTTCCTTTTCGTTAATATTAAGTCAGAAATTCAAATGTTTTTGAAGTCATGATTATTATTCTTGTTTTTGACAATTTCTGTAGCCCATCTAAGATTAAAGTGAAAGAAAATGACTTAAAATACTTTATGGAATAGCAAGTTTCAGCTGTTGTCACTACCCAGCACATCTTCTTTAGTAGCTGGAAAAAAAAAAGTATTAGGAAACTTACCAATACATTTACTAGAGCCAAATGTCTGTATTCTTTTTTCTTATGGTTCCCATAAAAAAGTGCTACAGACTAGGTATTTTATTTTATTTTATGTATTAGTACAGGATCTACAGGGTTTCACTACGTAGATCAGACTCCTAGTGATCCTCCTGTTTTCAGCCTCCCAAGCGCTGGGATTACAGGTGCGCACCACCATGCTCAGTCTCAATAGCTGTCTCAGTGTGCCCCGGGGTGGGGCTGGAAAGGCACTGTGGGGGATCAAATCCTCCAGCCCCTGTGTCTGCCTAAGCAAGCACTTTAATCTGCTGAACTATCTGGCCGGGCCCAGATTGGGTATTTTAAACAATAGGAGTTTATTTTCACACAATTCTGGGAGATAGAAGCCTAAGATCAAGAAAGCAATAGATGTACAGTTGATACCTAGTTGTATCTCAAAGCCTCAGAGGGTGGAGTTCTGCAAAGGTGTCGCTATATAGCAATACAGCTCCCTTGGGGATAGGAGGGAGGTCAGGTTGGAAGACACAGGTCGATGGGGGTGTGGTCTGGAAGGCTTATCTCACTTCCTGGTCCCTCCCTTTGCTTCTAGCTTCCTGTCTTCCCTTAGCAAGTTGCTCGTCTCTGACATGCCCCTCTGTCATATCTTGTGCCTTGTAGCCAGGGGACCATGGATATACTGAAATTTCTAAAAATAAAACTCCCTCCTTTTAAATTATGTGTCCACTTTTGTTTCCCAAAGACAAGGAAAGTAATTAATATAGCAGATTTAGTTTTGTTCCATGTCTTCTCATCACTTTAGATGACCTTCTTTACCTGTGTCATCAGGCGGTCTTCTCACTACAGGTGTCCATACCGTAGTTTTCTTTCAGTAGGACATAGGCAATAGCTGGATTAGTGCCAACTCTAATATCTTTTTTTTTTTTTTTTCATTTATGTATTCGGTACAGGGTCACACTATTCACCTTGAACTCATAGTGATCCTCCTGTTTTCAGCCTTCCCAGTGCTGGGATTATAGGTATGCGCCACCACACCTGCACCTGTTCACCAGTTCAGGGCACCTGGGGGCGGGGCCGGCACAGCAAGTGAGGCCTGGGATCAAACCCTGGTCCCTGCGCTTGCCAAAGCAGATGCATAGTCCGCTGAGCTATCTTGCTGGCCCTCTAATATCATTTTAATATAATGGTCTCTTAAATATTTTATTTCCAAACGCAATCACTTTCTGTGGTGCTATGGAGGAGGACTCAAGCATTTGAATTCTGGAGGGACAGAATTCAGTTTGTTGAAATCATAAAGCTCAGATTTCTTACAAATTTTACACTTTCTTTATTGACATAAAATATCTTGTATTACACCATATTTTCTGTTCGGTTTTAGCTAAACCTACATAGTTTTGTCAAAGATAGATTTTTGTTTATTAATAAAATGTAACTGTATAGTAAAAGTAGTACACCTTGCTGATTCACTAGTAGATACGTTTAGTTGTGTATTTCTAAACCATGAGACAATTCTGCGGACAAGTTAGGACAGCCACAGCTCTTAGAAGTTCGTTTTATTAAGTGGTAGGAGTCTAGTATCAATAATACCCTCCTTGGAATCTGGGAGGGCTCTCTCTAATGTGATGCTGCCCTGGCTCCCAGCCGGGAAATACGGACAGCTTCCAATTCATGTCTCTTAGAATATTCCCTCTAGAATCTTTGAACTATTATGTAAGCAGTCACTATTTGAGACTGCCACGCTGAAGAGGACACGCATGGATGGCCTCATCAACTAACCACTTTCAGCTGTCCTTGTCAAGGCACTGGACCCGTGAAAGAACCCATTTGGTATTGTTCATCTACCACCTGAACACCACCAAGGGCTTCTGGTTGACCCCATATAGAAAGTGATGCTATAGTCCTATTTTCTAGATATTTTCCTTTTGCAAATAAAAGCTATTGATGTATCCGTAATTTCAATAAACAAAACTGCCTGGTAATATATCTGCACTCAACATGAAAATGCTCTGTGCAGACTGACATGCTAGATGTTTTAGTTGTTATTGTTGTCATGGAATATTCAAGGCCAAGGATGATCTTTCATATTTACTGTCACTCTCTCCATTAATACCAGAAAAAAGAGGGGCTGTGGAGAAAACTCAGTGGAATAAGTGCTTGCCTAGCAAGCACAAGGTTCTGAGTTCAATCTCTGGTACCACCAAAAAAGAAAAAAAAGAAACTCAGCCCGTAGCAGATATAAAATGCAAGATAGCCAGGTAGTTACTAAATACCTAGAACTGGGCATTCTCAAATTTAATAGGTAGATAATTACTCTTTTACCTACCTTGAATTAACTAATTAAAGATAAAACATCCCAAATCAATATCAGAATAATATAATTTCATGTTAGAGTATACATTTTTATTCCTATACTAATACTCTGAAAATAAAAGACAAGAGCTAAAATTACTATTTTTACAATTATCTTTTTTTTTTTTTCTTTTTAAAATAGTGGTTCATAAACGTAGAGTTTGACCTGAATTTGTTGATGATGTTTGGCAACTGTTACCATTCTGGGTCCCATGATTAGAGCTGATCACACACACACACACACACACACACACACACACATACACACACTGATGCTTCACATGGGCAACAGAAGACTGAGAATGTGTGCTATATGGGGTGCTTCCTTGGTGCAAGGTAAGGAGAAAAGACTTGGCACAAGTTTTGTGAGTGGGGAAGAGAAAGAGATAAAGACATGGGAGAAAAACATGTTGGGGAGACAGAAAACAAAGTTTAAGAAGTACATGAATAATTTTGAATACTTAGGCATGCTATTAAAAAAAAAAGACAAGGGGGGGAGATAGGTAAATATAAGGATCAGGGTTCAATCCCAGTACCACATGCCACGCTGGCCCTTCCCACCAAGACCAGGCTTGGTGGTGCACATCTATAATCCCAGCACTGGGGAGGCTGAGAGAGGAGGATCACTGGGAGTCTGAGCTGCCAAAGAGATCTTGTTTAAAAAAAAAAAAAAATGACAAGGAGATAAAATAAAATGACAGGAGATTCCCGGAACAGGAGGCTGGGGAGGCCCTCAGGGACTTTGCCTCTGGATTGGTAAGAGCTGTAACTTAACATTTTACTTACAGAGATTCTTTTGAAACATTTCCTGTAGTGTATCAGCCAGATTTCTTGTCTTTGAGACCATACATGTGGGACACTCCCAATTTAATTTGCCTACAGGTTAGCCCAAGGCAAAGGCGTCCTGGCTGAAGGTGTTGCTCAGCACAGCGGTTTAGTTGAAGGTGGTTCTAAGGCAGAGCCGGGGAAGGGAGCCACAGCAGGAAGGGAGGCACCTTGGACCCGGCCCCTGCAGCCAGCCTCCAAAATCCCCACGGACACACCTAAAAGTGTGCTGCGCCACTCCCTGGGGCGAAGCCCTAAACCAGTCAAGTTGGGACCTTACCCCTGCGGCCACTCCTGCTAAGCGGCAATTTTGCCTTTCCGAGGGCCCCTGCTTGGGCATGCGAAATGCCTGCTTGCCTGCATACCAAGCGTTAGTGACGCTCGTGCAGAAGCAGCGTGAGTAACAGCACTTGTGGTCACTCATTTTCTTTATGAATTTATTTTATTTAAAAAATACTTCCTTAAAAGATCAAATGAAAACAATGTAACAATTATTTCAATATAGACAAAGTAATGGCAAATATTTAACACGCATTTAGTGTCTAGCACTGCTCTAAACATCCTTTATTTATTTGCTCACTTAATTTTTATGGTAGTTTATAAAACTGTACTAGCAACGTGTTCGTGTTAGAGCAACCAGGTAGGCGAAGCGGAAGAAAGAAGTTGCCTCGTGCCCCCGAGCTCGGAGGCACAGGAGCTGGGATTCGCGTCGCAGACCGCTTTCCCTTGTACTCTGTTACTGTCTGTGTCGAATAGCCTTTCTATGAACACTGCGTTCAGGATTTTGGTGGGCTGTATCCATTCAGATTTTTTTTAATATGTATTTTGGAGGGAATGGTCCCTTCTAGAGCCGATAATAATCCTTAACTTAATCTTGGGGATTCAAAAAAATGTGCTTTTTCACAGAAAAATTTCACTGAGCAAAAGGTGCTACAGCCAAGAAGTATTTTGTGTGAACAGCTAATAAATTTTAAAAAAGAAAGCCAACAAAAAAATGCTAACAGTAATTTAGCAGCAATGAGTATTGGACCTGCAGCTCCTAGATGAATTCCCAAATGACATGAATAATTTATTCTAGAAGGATGAAATGATATGCATTATGTAATGCATAATGAGAATTTGGAGTCATAATCAGGGGCGCGTCTTGCAGGCTCACCAGTGGAAGAAGGGGCTGCTCCCGGGCTATCACTTTCCACCCTGAGAATCTTGGCTGCAGCAGGAAGTTCAGGCAGCCAGTTGCAGTCCAGCTAGCCAGCAGAAGTTGGCTTTTTTTTCCAGAGCTCTCAAGAGTACTTTGAGAGGCGTGGAGATAGCTCAGTGGTCTAAGCGCCTGTCCAGGCTGTGGAAGCACCTGGGTTCGATCCCCGGTACTGCACGTTGCACTGGGGGGGCCCACCCTGAGTGCAGTCAGGCAGCCCTGAGTGCAGTCAGGCGGCCACTGAGACCAGACATAGGGGCGCATGCCTTGTAATCCCAGCTCTGGGAAGGCTGAAACAGGAGGATCACCAGGAGTCTGAGCTGCGTAGTGATACCTTGCACCAAATACGCACACACACAAAAGAGTACTTTGAATATCTGGCTCTCAAATGGCCTGTGCTATTTTCTGAGAGACTATACCACATCTTTGAGCTGCAGTTATTCCTAGATTTGCAGAGACGTAAGGAGCTCCTACAGTTAGGAAGAGCTGTCAAATTGGGGGGCAGCTCACTTGCACTTAGAATTGATGCCGAGGGACCCTCGCACTGCAGAGCGCTTTGAAAGCCGACAGCTTAGCAGCAGCGTGAGCAGCTGAATTTTGCCATTTACGCTGCTATCCTCTCTCCCAAGCAGCTGAAACTGTAGGTGTGTGACGGTGGAGCCTCTGGGAAGCATGTGTACTTGGCAGGAAAAATACAGTCGGGTCCCTTGTTATTCTAGTCCCGTGCATCTCGGCTTTTTTTTTTTTTGGTTAATCAACTAAAACACTTTTCTGAGATATCCAAAGTGACAAGGTAAATAAAGAGCCACTGTTAGGATTTTGGTAGCAATACCATGCTCAAGTATTATTTTGCTTCAAAATACTTAGTGGGAAATTTTACCACAGAGCTTCTGAGACATGTAAAAAATAATACATGAATTTTAACGTTTGGTAATCTCTATAAAACTCACACTTAGTTTCTCCCCTAAGGTCTTGGAATTAAAAACAAAAACAAAAAACAAACACAAAAACTCTCTACCCAGGCTAAAGCTGGCATAATTGAGAATGTTGGTGACTGGAAACATAGGCTATAAAAATAAGGAGCTGAAAGTGGAGATTTTTAAAAAATATAATGGAATCCTCTTAATGTTTATTCCATTAAATGTTGAAGGAAAAAAAAATCAGTACTTGACAGGTGAAAAGGGGCATTAGCAACTATTTTGAGGAGGGTATGTCAAAGAGAGGGGATTTTTAAATGTTCCTGTAGTTATTTTTACTTCCTATGCAAATTATTTTTGTTAGTAGAAACAAAAATGAAATTACACTACCAGTATATTTTGCTTTTTACAGAAATGACAAAAATGGTTAAAATGCAATATTTTTCTTCCTTTCTGAAAAAGAAAAAAAAAAAAAAAAAAGCACACCTCATTCTCCCATTGCAACCAGCAAGTTAGTGTGAGACAGGAGACCCTGGCCTCACCAAAGAAAGCAGCAAAAATCCTCTAATTTATTGTTACGTCTTGGGTAAGCATTAATTAGCCAGTGTCGCTCTGCCGCAGGCTGAGTATGAAATGGTGGAAATCTTCAATGTTCTCTGATTCGTGACTGAGGACTGAATTTAATAAAACAGGTCTGCGATGAGTCACGGTCATTTTCCACGTGTGTACTCAGCACCGCGCAGTTTGTTCAGCAAATTAAACTTTCGCCAAACAAACCTCAGTGAGAAAGTGCTGCATGTCTCACTGCACCTGGCTTTCCAATTAAGCCCTACAGAGACACAAAATTTGAATTAACAGGCCAGCCTGACCTGTGAGCTAGGTGTGTGCTGATTTTGGGACCACATTAGCAATAAATAGCAGCAAGACCAGGCTCCACCTCCTGGAGAGTGAGCGTGAGTCTCGCAGTCTGGCTCTAACCCATCCAGCTGCGCGCGCACATCCATCCACTCATCCCCAAATGGTCTTCATCCCGCAAGCATCCCTCATGTTGGTGGCGCTGTCATTTATCCCTGTTCTAGAGAGAAGCAAACAGATGCTCCGAGAGACTTCAGTTTGCCCAACGTCACAAGTATTGAGAGAGGTATTTAAATTTGGCCCACCTGACTGTGACGCGCTATTTTCTTATCATTAAGTCATACTGTCCCTTGGGTAAGTCATGAGAACGCTTACATGTCCAAATATATTTTTGCAAAGTTTATCTGTAGCACAGAACTTCAAAATTCCATGAGTTTCTTCAAGAAATCGTGGTTGCTTGTGAAGCAGGAAAACCACAACAGAAGTGATATTTTCTTTTCTTTTCTTTTTTCTCCCTGCATTTTAGGGAGGGGCCTACAGGGTGTTCCTACTAGATTGGACTCTAGTAATCCGCCTGTTTACAGCCTCCCAGGTGCTGGGTTTACAGGTGTGCGCCCCCACGCCCAGTCTCAATCACTGTCTCAGCACATGGGGTGGGGGGCGGCACGGCAGGCCCTGGGATCGAAGCCCTGGCCCCTGCGCAGAGGTGATAACAAAAATGTCTGGAGGCAGATTCCATAATGGGAAAATATTGATTATGAGTATCAAAGGTGATAAACTTTAGGACCATTAGCAGCCACGTTTATATCCCTGAAGTTTTCCTCTATCTCGCTTTCCATGTTTGAAAAGCTGGTTTTCAGAAGTGATGAGAGAAGTGTTCCAGAGTCAGCCCTAATAACAGCTGTGGGCTCAGATTAGTGCAAGTAATATTTTCTTTTAGTTTCTGCCACCCATCTGTTGTAGCTGTGTTATTTTTTAAATATGTGGTAGGAATCTATAGCCTGATGCACAGAATTTTTTCCTGTATTTGAATTAGTTTATATATTTTCTTTCTCATTACATGGCCTCGTTTCCTGAAAGAGCTTTTATAGTGCATTGTAGCTACATAGCCTCAAGTAGGCACCAAGGAATAAATTTAAAAAGTGAATGCTTGCCTCAGATAAAATAAAGATTTATTGGCACTTATAAATATCTGGAAAAAATCTAGATAATTTTTTCAATATCTTCATGTGGCATTTGAGTCTCGGAGTTCCTTTACTATAGTAGTAGTTACAATATTACAGATAAAGAAGCTTTAAAATATGTTCTCTTTTCTTTCTAATGAGATTTCTGTGTTTTTGGTTAAAAATTATATGACCCACCTCATTTATTTTATTACCAATTTAAAACAAATTGACAAGTACACAAAAACCAAGAACAATGGGGATATTAGCTGGGTAACAAAAGTTAAGACTTTTAGATTGTTTATCTGTATTTTGGCCAAAGGACTGTTCATATGTGTTTTAAAGTACACTTAGAGTTAGTTCCTTAATTACATCTTCCAGTATTGAAATAGGATGGAGCTCTTTTTGCATTCTATTGTAGGAGAGCCTTTGAATGTTATTACCGGGACAGCTGCAGCTGTCACTCCGCCAGGCTTTTACTGCTTGGGTCATGTACAGTCAATATAGAGAAGAGGGGTAGCTATAGTGGGGGTGAGATTTTTCAATGTTTCAGACACCAGAGTGTCCGCAGGCAGACTGGTAATGGAAAAATATCGATCTCTCAGCTGCATCTCTTCAAGACCGAGAGCCACCTTCACGCCCCAGGAGCTTCGTCCCAGGCCGGCTTCTTGCTGTTCTGGCTCTGTTTGCAAGACAGTCATGAGAGATGGAAAATACACAGATTTCCTCTTAAACTTAAAAGTTCTCAAATTCCTTTCCAGATATATCAGATATTTGAAATTTTTTTTTTACAACATCTGCAATCATTTCCACGAGCTGACCCTCAGTTTCCTTACCCTTCTAGTCAGGGTAAATCTTTATTTATTTATTTTTCTTAAGGATGAAAATGAGATGAAAGCCTGTGAAATTTTCTGGGTCTCTGAATAAGTGTTTCTGGGTCTAATAAATACATCTATGTCCAATTTACTAGCGGCAAGGAAACAATTTTTCATTTTAAAAATTCTGATAGAAAAGTTGGTATTAATCAAGACTATATACATTACATTATTCTATGTCGATCATGACACCTACTTCCATGGTGAGGAGACTGAACCCCTATACTGAGCTATAGCCACAAGCCCTTTTTTAGATTTTACTTTGAGATAGAAAAGTTCCCTCTGAAAGTCACTACACTGCATAGGGTGGCCTTGAACTTGCAATCCTCTTGCCTGGGCCACCCAGAGTGCTGAAATAACAGGTACGTACCGCCATTCCTTGTTGATCAAGGTATATTTTGCTTGGCCACAAAGTACGTTTGCTGTATCTTTCTGTCTGAAGTTTATAATGCCGATGTCAGCATTTTCCAAAGTGTAGCCCATAAATAATCTGCATCGGATGTATTTAGGCTGCTTTTACCAAAAAATCAGCTTTTAAAAACTTTTTATTTATTTTAAATATTTTTATTAATTTGTTTGGTACAGGATCTCAGCATGTAGCTCCAACTCATAGTGATCCTCCGGTTTCAGCCTCCCTGGTGCTGGGATTACAGGCGTGAACCACCATGTGTGGATTCAGTGGCCAGCACTGTGTTCCCGGGGTTTCCGGGGCTGCCCCAGCATGTGATACCCATGATCTAACCTGGGTCTTTGTGCTTGGCAGACAGGCACTTAGACTGCCACGCTATCTCCCTGGGCCTGCTTAGTAAAAAATCAAATCGCCTATCTCTAGGCTAGCTTTACTGAATGAAGATGTCTGAGTGAATATACATTTAATAATATCACCAGGAAAGCTTGTTTCCCCCTGCTCACGTTGCAAAGCAGGCTGGAAGTGTAGCCACTCACTTTGGGTTTGATGTCCAATACCAGCAGGAAAATAAAACAACTTGGGAAGCATTTTCAATATAATAATATAATAGTGTTCCTATATATAATCAATGTATAATGTTCTATCCTTCATAAACCATAAACCGCTTCACACAATGTCAACTGGCTCTCCAGCCATATTGGGCATGCACATGTCAATACAGTCTTCTATTCTGCAGGTAATGGATGTGTGACAAAGATTTAAATCATAGGATAGCTTCATCAGATAGACATCTAGGTTGCAGCCTAAGGATGGTTGGAGGAGGGAAAACTGAAGCCAAGGAGCGAATCGTGAGACCGTTGCACAGTCCACAGCAGTAGTGTGGACTAGGTGAATCACAAAGTTCTCCAAAGGCATTTCATTGCTAATTTTTTGTCTGGTTGATCTATCTATTTGGGATAAGGGGGTGTTAAGGTCTCCTGTT